>JAVQJD010057669.1:0-16550 GCA_036023655.1 Nannoperca australis
TAGACTGGCTACACTTCAGGCTGCCAGTAGAATATATATTACTACAAGAGAGGGCGCCCTTGAGCCAATAACCTTCCCCAATACTTGCAAGTAAATTCAATGGTAACAAGTGGAATCATATCATTAAACTCTCTTACACATACCGCCACCTTCTGTAACGGAGTAGTATAACATAGTTTATCATGGCTCCCACACAACTAACTGTTTGGTTAGCAACATTTGAAGTAAAAGTTTGGTTCAGCAGCATTGTTTCTGGATTTAACATATAATAATGTAACGTTGCGGTGTAGCTAGCGGTGGAAGAATGACGAGGAGGCGAAGTATCTGTCAACAGCTCAGCTTTTATTCCCTTGCTGCAGCACAGCTACCCGAGGTTGAGGTGTCCCCGAACAAAACAACAGTCACTACTCTGCTAATCCGCTAGCCTTCTGACGCTCTCTCTCCCTGCTCTCCTCTCTCCCCTGCCCCTACGGTGGACACCTCCCTCATAACATGAGTATAACAACACACTCTTAACCCGAACTGGCACCCAGCGTTGCCTGAGGGGGTGCTGCGTAACAATATAACATTATATTTCAGAATTTTGAATGATGTATGCATCATTCACCAGAAGCAACAGCAGCAGATGCAGCTATCACACACAGGAAATGGATAAATCGAAGTCTCTCATCTTAAAATAATAATCCAAATATTTAAAGAGGTCTTCACTCAAATCAGTTCCAAGTCACTGGGCCTAAACAGAATAGCTACATGTTGTCTCCCGTACCTCTTTGCAATATATTTCTTAAATCCTAATCGTTCCCTCTTCCCTCCAGGTAATTGGCATGAATGTAACAGTGTCAGATAATAAAATAAAAAGTTAAGTAAGACCAGCTCATTATGTCAGACCCTGTATATTAGTTTGTCTGAGGTAGGAGAGAACATTTTGGAACCGGTCAAGCCCAAACATTATAATGTCCTAAATGTAATTTTGTTGTATAGTGAAAACTACACATTATAGTGCCAGGTATCAACACACAGGCTGACAGACTGCTCTCAGCTGTTTACTTTCCCAAATATTACTTTTTATTTATGAACTTAGAACTACTTTGCTTGAAATGACTTCACCCTACTTTTATTAAAATTAAATTGATTAAAAGTGTTCACAATATTCATACAAAGTAAGCCTTTACATTGCCCAGACTAAAACAGACATGATGTATGTTCATGACTATTGATATCTATCGTTCACATGTTGGATTTATGGGAAAACACCAAATAGTCAAAAAGTGATTAGTGAGAGGCCTTTATTAGTTGTAACACACATACTAAAAATATTACAAGAGTGGAGCATATACTGTCACTTCCTTCTCCTTTTCCCTGCAAACAATCACCACCTTTGCCTCCAGTCATCTGACCCTTCATAGACCAGAGTAGAGGTCTCAGAGGTCAGGTTGGCTGTTGCTTGCTGGGGGTCATGAAACCATGGGAGTCAGAGACAGCTCCGGGAGATCCCAGGACAGAGGCCCTGCTGTTCAGTTCACTTGTATCCACATACAACAGGTGTCTTAATAGTCATTCACAACGTAAAAGCCAAGTTGGGAAAGGATGCAACATTTAATAAGACATTTACAACCAAACCTATTCAGTCCATCACTATGGATCTATCAAAATACTGTGACTAGTTTTCGCCTTCAGAAACGTTCACCTTGTCGTTCTACAAATTTAGTTTGAAGTACTGCAGGATAAAGATAATAACCATTGGTAATAACAGCTGATCACTGTGGTGGGAGAGACTACTTATTACCTATTGGGTGCTTGCCAGCAGGCTGTTAACTCATAAAAATAATGTATTCAAAGGGAAAGCCAGATCACATGATTTGTATGTTTGTTGCTTTGAAGCTGCAGTACAGAAATACAATTGATTTGCACACATTTTTAACAGAAAGTTGATAGTTATGAGGTTATAAAAGCTTATAAATATATTTAAATTAGTTTCAGGGTATTTTAGGAGTATTGATGATTCTTTAAACATAGAATGATATTAAAAACCTGTGAATACACTGAATTTGAAATAGTCTTTTCACCATGTCCTGTCAAAGCCATCCAATTCAGTATGGTCTATACAGGTCATTCAATAATATTACTCTTAAGTGTGAAACCCCCTTTTTTATGATGTAGTGTTGGTCTGCACCACATTAATAACAAGAATTTGATGTTTTTAGAGGCTTTCCATAATTTGAGGGAGTTTGGCTCAGTTGACAAGACTTACAATACCCCCCCCAAAAAAAAAAAAAAAAAATACACAATATGATTGCATCCCCTCACACATAGGTAAACATTCCTGACAAAATAAACACATAGACTAAATTGAAAAAGGGAAATTGTCTCCAAATGATCATATCACCAGTTAACTGGTCAACATCAGCAGTGCTGGGTCATGAGTAATATTACCACGGCAGTTTAACAGGTCTGTGTGCATTTACACAGAGAAGTAATACATCTACAGGAGCAGGGCGTCACTCTGGAGTATCACTGGGTAAAGGACAGGTACAGACAAAGACATGAGTCCTGCATGCATTAGTGTACAATTATGTAATAGCCTTTGGCAGCCAGACAGGCCTGAGTAGCATAAACGTGACAGCTACAAGTCAGCTGACCTGATATTTGCTCACCAGAGCTACAGAGCCAGCCTTTCATGCTCTGCCAGGCTAGATTATTTTCCAGTGGAATGTGATGTCTAAGACATTCTTCTACAATCTAGACATGTTAAAAACATTAATTAATTGCAGTAAATAAATGAACTGATCGAAAACATTAACTGAAAAAGTAGAAGGTGAGGGACATACAGTTTTAGGCTATGTTCACAGCAACATCAGCGCTGCCTCTATTCATTTCACTTTATGCCAAAATAAAAGGCTCTGCAAAAGTTAAACGTGGCTGATCTTCTGCCACAACCCAACGCAACAAACTGCTCTGACCAGTAAATGACATAAGTGCACATTCCTGATAAAACAAAGTGTTTAACTGGCAAACACTAAGACAGAGGATGAAATGATTGTCGCTGTGAGAACTTTCCAGAGGTGTGAAATTCTATAAACTGCTGTGCAAGTGTTTTGGTATCGAAAAGCCTTCAAACTCATATCTATTGGACTGGACTTTCTTCATAGTATTCCACGGTCTCTTAATATTAACGCAGAGCTGTTTTTGGTCTGAATACCTGGTAACAGTAGAACGTGTACAGTGGTTTTATTGTATTGGATTGTGCCACTTGGTGATGCTCTTTCTGTTTGAACAGATTGAGTTACAGGAGTGTGCTTGCCTCGGTCTGCTCACTGCAGCAGTCTCCACAGCCAACTATCCTGAGTTGGAATGTGTACGATATTCAATGTAGCCTATCTCCAACTTGTGTCTGGATATAGAATAGGAAGACTGTAAGTGAGGACTTACCTACCAAGTTGTTATCTGACAGTCTCAATATTTGCTAGCTATCCCAATCTCACGCTACACGTCACACTACAAGCTCCAACAGAGAGCACTAATGTTACTCCCTGTAGATAAGCATTTTACACTTGCTCCGGGTGAAGTCTGACTGGATGTAAAAGCCATTTAAGATTTCCAAGGCTGTACATCCCCGAGACACTGGTCCCACCAGTTCATTTAGCAGCTGGACTAGTTACAGTGAGCGGACTGTGCACACAACTCACCACAGACTATGTAAATACAATTTGCCAATTTCTTAAATGAAACCAGTTAAGAACTGAAGTATGTTGTTGGGACATCAGGGTAATTTAGTTTATGTTTCTGCTTCCTAACAGACATCTTCAGTTGACCAGGGAGGGGTTAAGTTTTGTTTTAAATGTGTCTCATATTATTCTAAACTAGTCTAATCTGTGTCTTCCACTGAAGCCTGTGAGTTTTTAATATTGCTCTGCCATTTCATAAATACTGATGGATGGAGCTGAAACATGAACAAGCAGCAATTTTAAGTGAATTATGAATTACACAATGCAAAATAATTACTTTTTCCCCTAATACTTCATTTTCTTGGATTGTGCTATTTAAAAAAAACGTTATTAAAGACAAACTTGTGTTTTGGAAATGACTAATAATTAATCAGTTATCAGTCACTTTATAGCTGACTCTTGATTAGAGAAAGTGCTTACAATTGGTATCCATACTACAATCCAAAAGGATAGGTTAGAGGGGAAGTCCATTGCTTGAATTGACCAATGGGATTTGAAAAGGTGAAATAAGGAGGAATAAGGTGCATTTGGAAAATTAGGGCAAAATGGCACAGAACGTAAATCTCCTGTGTCCAAAGACTTACTATATTATTCTCACGGAATAAAACAAAATTAAACCTACACATCTTGAACTAATTGAAGGAAGAGACTCATTTTGGGAATTTTGTGGAATTAGTATGAAGGTGGAGGGTGTGGTTGGGTTGGACATGTCTAGCCCTCCCTTGCCATGACACGTGGCTCAGCCAATGAGCTGTGGATGATGCTGATGATGGACTCCACCCCCTCTCCTTCCAGGAAGCTGCGGTGGTCTCCCTCAATGATGTGGACTGACACCTCGCCATCACATACCTGAAGAAAGACACGCCAGTCAGACATAGGTTATTCACCACTGAAGTAGTGAGACTCTCAAAGATTTGTTCATCATATAATCATATTTTCTATTACATGTGTTAAATACTCTAGAGCATGTGGGCTAATGTGCAGAAAATAGTAGAAAAAAGTGTAGAGGTTAAAATTTGCTCATGTGTGACTTTTGTTTTCAATCAAGTTTGTTATTCCAGTGTACACATTAGAGAAGAGTGAAGATTATTACACATGATGGAGAAAGCAAGGAATACCAATAAACCTCAGCACCTCAAAACCTCTATGCTTAACTTCAAATGCTTTTAAAATGGTTTAGTTAACTCAATGTCCACTCTCTGTGCACATGTATACTTTTGTGTGTTACCTCGCTGAGCTTGTAGTCAGCTCCCAGGTTTTGTTCGTATTCACTGCTGGTTTTGGCACGCAGTAGCATCACATTGCCCTGGTATTTTGTGGCAGGCACGTAGCCATCAGCAGCCTTTAACTTGTAGTAGAAGGTGGTGGCTGCAAAGTGCAGTGAGTCTCGGTTGATATTCTTGTGGCTGGAGATGATTAGGTCAACCGCCATGTTGACACGGGCCTCCAGGTCTGACAGCGGGAGAAGAGTCTCCAGAAGCTGCAGAATAAGGAGGAATCAGAGATTTGAAAAGAGACCACTATAGGAATATATTTACATCCTGTCTGGTCTGCCACTACATCAACAAGGACAGACAGTAGTCTATCAAAGTCTCACATAACTCCTGTCATCTGCATCATATACTCTTCTTATAATATCCTCATTTTTACTTATTTTGCCATTGTACTTTTATGTTGTTGTAACAGCAAATCCAAAACTGAGTAATAATAATATAATAGTATGTCCAGTTTCCTGTCAATGCTAATTAGAAAATGAGAGACTTCTTGCTTTCAGTTGAGGAACCAAATCAGAGCTTGGATTGAAACAGCTCTCCTAATATCAGGTGTAGAAGTAATATCACCTTATCTTTGGGATTAACAATGCTGAAAACTACACACAAGGCTGTAACTAGCACATGTGGTGCAGGGTCATACCGACAAATACATGGTAGTTTAGGTAAAACCTCTACAATATTCACAGCCACAGCTTGAGAAGTCAGTGTGCCATTACATTGCTCAGGCGCCTGGAGACTTGCTGGAATATTGTGCATTGGTGTGTGTGTGTGTGTGTGCATGTGTCAGCAGCTGGATACCTTGTTGTACTCGATGCCAGTGAACAGCTGGATGAAGGCACACAGGGCTTCAGTTTCAGCCTCAGACTCTTTCCCTGGTGTCAACTTGGCTCTGTAGGTCTGGAAACCAAATACGTAGCCAATCAGTTACTTTAACTATTAACTAATATATCACCTTAAAATAAATATTGGTTCAATTAGATTTTTTTTAAAAGATTGTCATAGAATGTAACTGGTCACATGACCACAGTTTAGTTAAGAGCAGAACTGTTGAATTATGGGTAAGAGACAACATAGATGCAGAGGAAAGTCCAAAGTAACCATAATGTTTGTTTGATATTCCTTTACACAGACAACGTGATATATTTTTTGTGATACCATTTGATTTCATCACACTTCTGTTTGGGACTGTAAGCTTGTTCAAGAGACTGTAAAATGACTCCGATGTATATTTGAAACGTTTTATAGTTTTTACGGTGTCTGATTACGAAAGAGAGAGACTAAATACAACTTCAAAAGACATCTGTTTGAAGCGTCGCCATTATACCATAGGACCAGTGAAGTTCCACTGATATTCTCGACACTTATTATAAGAAATAATAAGAAAAAAAATAATACATTCTTTGACTTTCCCTTTGTGGAACACCCAAAACGGTTGGGAAACCTGCACAACATTAAACTAGATCACATTGTGTGTATTAGCTTTTTTTCTCTAACCTGCGTGTATGCTGCTACATAGGAGTGTGATCCATCAAACAGAAAGAGGTACTCCACCGGTCGATTGTGGGTCTGAAGCTGAGAGCACATTTCAAATGCCACACAGGCACCAAAGGAGTAGCCAGCGATTCGATACGGCCCGTCTGGCTGAACCTGTCTGATGCAGTTCACATAGTAAGCTGCGAGGGACTCGATGCTGTCCAGAGGAGCAGCTGGGGGAGAGGGGACAAACTAAAGTTCAGTTCAATGGCAACACTCACAATAACAGCTTGAAATGATCACTACTACTACCAGAGATATACATTTGTGCTGAGACCAAGTTCTGTTTTGATGGCCTAGCTCTTATAGACCCTTGTCACAGCAGACATTTTGACTTACCAAAGCAGGACAGGCATAGGTAATAACGTTAACGATAGCTCCATGTCATTTAATGAGCATACATAATACCAGACCTGTGCTTTTGCTGCTTTGCCAAGTCAGCTCTGAATAGGGTCTATTAGCATATTAATATACTGTTATTTTCTTTTCTTTTTAATTTCCTGACTGAGTGTGTTTGTGAAGAAGGAATACCATTCGTGCACTGCAGGCCATAGCAAGGTATGCTGAGCTTGGAAGCAAGCGTCTTAAAGGCAGCAATGGAACCCTCAATGGGATGGACCAGGAACAGCGGCCTCTCCTGGCTCTGGACCTTGTTGAGTGGCGTCACTGTGGGGCCACTGGGGTTGACTAATAGCTGGGTCAGATCAGAATCCAACAAAGAGCGAACACCATCCCTCTTAGCTGCAGCATGGTGATATTCTGGATAGTTGGAAGTAGTAAAGAACAAACTCTCAACACTGACTCATTACATTTTAATATATGTTGGGTTTTTTGTAGATTTATGAGCAGCTGTTAATAATACCATTTGATCCACCTGGCTTGACATTGGCCAGCTCTCGCAGCTTGTTGATGGTGAGCTGACGGATCTCCCTCATGGCCATGACAATATCATAGTCACGCTCCAGAGTCTGGCGAACCTCCACACCCATCAAGGAGTCCAAGCCCAGGTCAGCCAATGAGGCATCGGCATTCAGGCTCTTCACATCCCGCACGCCTGGAAGGTGAAGGGCGCAGTTAAAGTTGTGTGATCTTGGCCTGATCAATTTTAGACAAGAACAATGCTTCTCTCTTTGCTCTGACAAACAGTGATGAAAAAAGAACTAATGATCTAGAACCAACATTTACAGTGATATTTCCTTTTTGAAGATATAAAGCAGCCTTTTAGTTTGATCTGTAATTTGCTATTCATTTCTTTGAATGTTTCCTGGAAACGTAAACTCCAATCCAAGTGTAACCTAGAAAGTCTTTTAGTCAGGAACAGCAGGTCAGCTGCAGTATGAAAATATATGCAAATGTACAGTTCAACATGCGTATGAAGGATACGTTTCCCAATATAAATGAATAATATTTACTTGCATTTAAATGGGGTATTTCTTAAAAATAAATTTCCTCTGAAAATCAACATCTGCTTATAACCTGATCTTGACTTCTCAAATAACCATGATTCCTTGTCTTCACTTCCTGGAAAATTGTGCCTTGGTGGTTTTGAAAAAACTTTGTTTTAGATACTTTTATTTGATTTACTATGGTTTAACCACACAGGTAACACTTTTAGTCATTTGTGGTTTTGAATATATTTACTCCTGATTTCTGCTGAGCTCCATAGTAAATTCAACAAGGTCCACCACATATCAGCATTTTAAAGTGGACATGACATCCACCATACAGGTTTTATAGGTTTTTAAGTATACTGGTATTGTTTCAGCACTTGGTCAGTGGTAACAAAAGATATGCTGTGCAACATACATGATCCATACATTTTTGTACTTGTACTTTTATTCCTACATGCTTTACATTTCTTCCACTTTGTTGGAATTTAAACAAACTATTTTTAGGTCATCTCTAACAGTGAGCAGCAGCAGCTCTGCTTTTCCTTCAAGTTACATTTTTTAGTTTGATAATGCATTGCAGACTTTTTAAATCAGTCGGTAATTGCAAAGGCACAACAACAGTCCAGTATCAACATTCACAACAAATTACCCAGAATGTGAGCTACAGCGTCCACCAAGTCTCTCTGGCTCCCTGCTTCACTCTTTACCACCGTCCTCTCTGCCAGTACAAAGCTAGACATCACTGGCTGCTGCTTGCACAGGAAGAGGTCGAGCACCTCTAGGCAGGATGTGATGCGCTGTGGTAGGGTGCCACCAATCACTGCGTCATTGCCACCCATGGTCTCCAGCACCACGCCCACGTCACCAATAGCACCCCACTGGACTGCCAGTCCAGGTAGGCCATCGTAGCAGCGCTTTTCGCACACACGCTCCATGGCTGAGTTGGCGTAACCGTAGTTACTCTGGCCGGCATTGCCACGGCCGCAGCTCACCGAGGAGAAGGCCACAAAGAAGCTGAGGTCTGGACACAACTTTCTTGTCACTCTGGAGAGGGAATGGAGTGAGTGTATGAATATCCAGAGAGAAGCCAATAAAAGCCTTTAATTAAAGTCCCCTGATTTAAACAGAAGGATGACTGTGTGTCTTACTTGTCCAGGTTTATGGTGCCATCATATTTAGGTTTGCTAACATCAACGAAGTTCTGAGAAGTCAGATTCTCCAACATGCCATCTTTCAACACCTGGTAATGACATACCAAACATGCTAGTGAAATTCAGGTCTTAGTGGAATCAACCTAAGAAGAAGTAGTTTTGGATTTTTGAGTACTCAAAAAATTGTTTGTTTTCATGTTCATGATTTCTGATTTAAAATGCCGCTGGTGGCGTAAAAAGGACACACAGCTGAGGGGGACTGATGAGGTGGCTTGATGCATTACCATGGCGAGGTGGAAGACACCGCCCACTGGGCCCAGTGAGCAGGCCTCAGCGATGAGTCGCTCGGTTCCCTCTAGTGTGCTGACATCATTAGTTGACACCAGCACTTCCACATCTCGACTTTGCCATTCACTCACTCGCTTTGCCTGGTAACCTAGCAACAGTTCAAAAGTCAAAGTGTGAAATAAAGTAGTTACAGCAGCAACAAGAGCCAAATTAATGTCGCATGGAACACCAGATTCAATAATTTATGATTCCAGAGGAAAACTTCAGGTTTGTATCATACACAGTACTGCCAGATTTTAAGATAATAATGTTTGTATCTGTGGTGGCCCCTATCCTATCTACAGGAAGTTATTACAAACACAGGGCAGTGTAATTGGTAAGAAAAGTGATGCAGCATAAACCTTCTGTATGCTGTGCCCTTCAGGTTACACTCCTCACTGCAGGTAAAAAGACTATCGCCTCTGTGGGACGGTGCTGTGTGCAAAGCTGAAAAAGTGGTCCATATTTAAACTAATGAGCTGTGTGGGTTGTTCCTCTACTAACATCTCAACACAAACAATCCTCAGCCTTCATGGCTGCAAGTTTGATTTTCTCTTTTCTTGAGTTTTAAGTTGTTGTTGGATTCCCATGGTTCCTTTTTACCTTGCATTAATATTTTTGTCAATAAATGCAATTTTTTTTGTCTCGTGAAATGAATCCTGTGTAGTTGTGTGAATTGTTCATTTATCCCTTGTTACATTTTAATGTGTTTCAAAATAGGGGCAGTCCAACAGTCCTCTGCAGGTCCCTAGCTCTGCATCTCTCTACAGTTCGGTAGGGTGTCGTATTCACTAAGCCACACCCACTCCTGAGCGATCCAATCACATCTATAGGACTGGACTATAATCCCCTCAATAACCAAACCCTGCCCACATAATCAATTTAATGAGGTAAAATTTCACATGACCCAAAATAAAGACATTCTAACATCTTAACACTAATCTGAATTGAATCTGAATGTAACTGAGCAGCAACCTCAGCCACCTTGTGCTTATTGAGCGACATACCGTTCCTGATCCCTGATCTGGAAGTCAGCACCAGCTTGCAGGCTCCTCTCTCTGTCAGCCACTGAGCAAGCTCCAGACCGAAGCCCCCCAGTCCACCAGTAATGATGTAGGAGTGGGAGGCGAGGCAGAATGTGCGACAGATTGCTGGAAAAGACAAAGGGGAGGCAGTTTGAACTGCTTCACCTCTCTCCTCATTACAGACCTGTGTGAAGAGAAGAACCAGTAAGAGAACATACTGGTATACTGTAGGATTTTCCAGTCATGGTCACATAAATACTTGAAATGAGGTCGATCTGCCATATTTCGAGTTTATTCATGTTTTTATCCATTTTTAAGCAGGAACTAACAGGCACATGAGTGTTCCCTTTCTAATACATCGTGACAGGTTGGTCCATTATGAACCATCTATAGACCTCTCACATGAATATCAAAGGCTAAAGGCCAGAGGGAAGGCTGACCTGCAGGAGGACCTTGCCAATGTGTTTGCCCTGAGCCATGTATCTGAATGCTTCCTCCACTTGGTCCCTCTCAAATACTGTGGTCTTTAGAGGCTGAACGACACCGCCAATAATGCCTTCCTTCAGCAGCTGGGACACTTCCTCCCACTCCCGGTTGCCCTCTTCAAATAGAGCATCCAGTAGGATGCCGTGGAATGCCACATTCTTCAGGAATAGAGCCATGCCTGGAGAGATCACAACAACATGATGACAGTGTTCACTGCCGACCATGCACCTGGCTGAACCAGAACCAGGGCAGTGTGCAGTCATTTCTAACATAGAATTTGTCCTGGTAGGAAAGGAACTTTTACACATTATGCTGAGTGCAATGAAAGTGACACATACACATAGTGTATATGTACATTCTCATTATTCTCAGCACATTTTATTCATTTACAGTGCCCCCCTTTGGAATTACCTACATTTATGCAAAATTCATCCATAAATTGTGGTCGGATCTTCATCAAAGTCACTATAATACACTCTTAAGTAAACCAACAACACTCAAATCATTGTTTTCCGAACTAGCATGTTTAATAAATATCTCAATATTAAAAATGTATAATAATGTAAATGGTTTTAAATTCCTCCTGGCCAATGTGGAGATGTGATCAACACATGCAGGAGATATGTGGTAACTGCAGTTAATTAAGACTCAATTGGCTACTAAAACCAAGGATTTACTTTCTTTCCAACCTGACTTTAAATGTTCAAGCAAATGACACAATAAATGCACCAAAACATGCTATTGTTTTGATGTTACCATTTCAGGCAGATGTAGCCAGAAGTGTGCATCATTATGACTTTGAAGAACCACATTTTATGACTAACCAAGGGATTCACTTTTCTATAATTTTTCTTGGCACTGTGTTAGCAACAACTTTACTTCCTCCCTTAGAGAAAAAACTGAAGACTGATTGCTTACACTGTGAAATGCTAACTGCAGCCTCAGTAACTTACCCCTGACAACCACTGACAATCCCATGCCCACGCAACGGTAACACAATGCTCCAGCATCCCTGTATCTTACCCCCGGTCTACACTGCTAGTCTTTCACCCACAAAGCTTCAAAGCTCCTGTTTCTCTAACTCATAACTGATCCAAGTCCTGTCAGCTGCATTTTCGATATCTTTTTAGATTAAACTCCAAACAAAGATTAGGTAAGTCAATGAGGGGCCCCCCTCAGACAGAATCGTGCCTACTGTACTATTGTACACACAGGAAGTATAATGTTGCCATGGAGTCAGTGAGTTAATGATAGCTGTGGGCTGAAACTTGAGCCCATGGGAGAATTATAAGAACTGGATAACAGACCCAAAGATGGCACCTGGCTTGGAACATAAGCCCAAGAAGTTTTTAACTTCCGAGTGTACTTCCAGGTTATGCGGCACACTGAATATGCGCAGTAGTGCTTCCCCCCGCTGGACCCTCCCGCAAATTCCTGCTCGGCCATAGACTTTACATTGTGATGATTTCACAGATTTTTAATTTGCTCTTCTTGGCTTGAGGGAAGCTTTACAAATATTAAACCTCCATGGATCAAAAATGCATAATAGAAAGAGTCACAATCGACCTTTTAATTCAATTTCAATAAAATTTTATTTATATAGCGCCATATCATAAAGTTATCTCAGGGCACTCTATCGCATGGAGCAGGTCGAGACCAACTTCCACACACACAAAGACCCAACGATCCCACCATGAGCAAGCACTAGGCGACAATGGCAAAGAAAAACTCCCTTTTAACAAGTAGAAACCTCGAGCAGAACTAGGCTCTAGGTGGGCGATCATCTGCCTTGACCGGTTGGGTTGAAAGGGGGGGCAGGAGGAAGGAGAACATACAGTAGTACAGTATAACAATAATAGCTGCAACAGCGGTTGAGCAGGAACATGGGGGGAAGCAGGAGAAAAAAATGCAAAAATACCTGCAGAAATCTTTAGAAGGAGAGAGAGAGAGGGGGACGAGAGAAGCATACAGGTGAATTAGTGACAAGCATTAATGGGATATGGGCGTTTACAAATGGAGAGAAGAGAGAGGAGCTCCGTGCATTCTAAGAAGTCTCCCGGCAGTCTAGGCCTATAGAAGCATAACTAAGGGTTGGCTCAGGGGTCAGGGGAGTTTGCAGACAGAATCTGTGTGTGTTTAGGGCCTGATTTACCAAGAGAGCTCCTGGACTGCACTTGGCACTGTTTTCCAGATGCACTCTGTGAGTGAAGTGAAAACAACAAGATGTCTCATCAAACTTGTAAGGGCTGGTGATGAATCACAAGTGCTATAAGTAAGTGCATCGTTGCCAATGGCAGAATCGAAAAGAGCATTAAATCTAAGATTGTCTTGCACATTATCAAATACAATACATTCAAACTAAAATACAATTCCACTAATATCATACAATTTCATTGTGATATAGAAAATGGTCAGCCCATCGTAAGCTGGGTATCACAGCTGTAGGCGTATAGTCTGTAAGTTACTGTGTGAAGTAGCCCTTCTTATAGTAAAAGGTAATTTTACAATAGGTAATAATTTCTCGATATAGTAGAGACGATCCTTGGCCTTATTAGTGCAGTCCTCTCCTCGTGCTCAAAGACCCATATAAACAGATGGTAGTCAAGTGGGGCTCCTTTAAAGGTAGAAATGTCCAATGACAGCAAATAAGTTCCTCTGTGCTACTTCATCATTAGCTCTGAGATATTAGCTTGCCCCTGCAACACTACATAATGCCTCCACAACATTGTGATTGTTAGCAGTGTTTCTGGGTGGCTGCACTGAATGACCAGGATTGCTTTGCTAAGGGTGAGGAAGCTGGCCTGGACCATCCTCTACGTGGCTGAATTTGGACATGCGCACAGTCTCAAAATTTTCCAACATTTTATTAGCATCTGAAACTGTTATGGCAATGTTCAAACTTAGCATTTAATTCAGATTCCTGACTTTCCAATTCCAGCTTCTGTTTAATTGCAGCAACCCTAGCTAGCAATGCAGCTCTTTATTTTTCTGCTTTGAGCTTTTCAGCCTTAAGCTGATAAAGTTGTAGAAAAGTATGTAACTAAGTAAGTAAGTAAGTAAAGCTTTATTTATATAGCAATTTTTAAAACACATAGTTACAAAGTGCTGCAGACACACACACACGGAAATCAAAATGAATTAATACATAAGAGAAGAGTAAATTGCAATAAAACAGCACAAAACAAAAAAGGGGGCGCCTATCTAAGTTTTTAGAAGCCGCTTAAAACTGTGTAACACTTGAGCAAATCTGACCAATTATGGAAAATAATTCCAGAGGGTTGGGGCTAAGATTGCAAACACCTTCTGTTTTGCAGTTCAGAATGGTCGGGAAGGGGAGGAACAAGGAGATCTGAGATGAATCTAAGGGCGAGGTCGTGCAGTGCCTTAACAGGGTCTTGTAGTTTATTCTGAATTTTACAGGAAAAGCCAATGGTTGGATGCAAGAACAGGGGTAATGTGGGACCGATGGCTGGTTCTGGTTAGTAGTCTGGCAGCTGCATTTTGAACCAGTTGCAAACAGTTTAAAGTTGCTTGACTGAGGCACATGTAGATAGAGTTACAATTGTCTAAATGGGAGAAAACAGATTAAGATCCTTAGAAGTTAAGATAGGTCTGATTTGACATATTTCTTAGCTGAAGAAAGCAGGACTGGACAAGCTTAGTAACATGATGATCAAAAGTGATTTACTGGTCAAAGATGATACTAAGATTCCTACAGGTATATTTGACATTTGACTTAAATGGACCAATAAACTGAGCAGCTGCAGTGGCAAGGTTATCATGTTCAATTAAAAGAATTTCTGTTATGTCCGAGTGGAAGGTGGAGAAAATAAAGAGACATCCAGTCTTTGGTGGCTGCTAAACAATCATAAATGGAGGACAATTGGTTCAGGTTATTGGATTTTGCAGAGAAAGAGATCTGTGTATCATCGGTATAACAGTGATATGACACATCTTGAAAACAGCTGAACAAGTGATCCAGAGGAACAATGTACAATGAAAGTATAGTATAGGTTCAAGGACAGACCCCTGAGGGACACTACACCGCATGGGAACCGAGGAGGATACATGATTATTGATATGAACATTGAAATATCGATTAGTCAAATAGGAATGAAGCCACCAGAGGACTTTCCCGGACAGGTTTGAGAAAAGACACGTTGAATGAGGGATGTACTCTGAGGGACCTGGGAAGTTTCAAATGGACAGGAATGTAATAATACCCTTTGATATGAGAATAGGCCTACAAACATCAAAGCCAGCTTGTGCGATTCCACTAGGAGGGACAACCAGGCTTGAACATTGGACCTAGCTGTGGCATGCAGGAGGGGTGGCGAGCTCGAAACCAGGTGTGGTGACACCAGCGGAGGAGGGAGAGGGTAGAGGGCACGAAGACCCCGACTTCAAGGTCCGAAACCAGGGACGCCAGGGGATACCCATAGATGCAGTGAAAGGGAGAGAGTCCAGTTGAGGAGCAGGGTAAAGTGTCCTGGTAGAGCCTCTCTGTCTGGCCGTTTGACAAGGGATGGTAACCAAAGGAGAGGCTCACAGAGGTGCCTAGTAGGTTACAGAAAGCCTTCCAGAACTGAGAGACAAACTGTGGCCAACAGCACATCCCTAGGACACCCATGCAGATGGAAAACATGTTGCAACATAGCCTCAGCTGTCTCCATTTTGGAGAATCTGTCAGAACAGTGGTTTTACCTTCTGATAATGGTAGTCCAGAAATTAAGTTGAGGGAGACGTCAGACCAGGGGTGCCGGAGTACAGCAAGCAACTGGAGGAGGCCGGCAGGGGGGTGTTGAAGGGTCTCACTCTGAGCGCACACAGAGGAGGCAGCCACATACTCCTTGATGTCCTTGCTCATGGAGGACCACCAGAAGTGTTGGCGGATGAATAAAAGAGGCTGCAGCACCCCTGGGGGGCATGAGGGATGGGTAGTGTGGCCCCATTGGACGACCGATGACCTGAGCTCAGTGGGAATAAACAACCGGTTGGGGTGGCACCTCGTTGTTCTGAGTAGGTTAGCTATTGCCTGTCGGACCATGTCTTTGATGCCCCATGTCACTGTCCCCACAACACAAGTAGGGTGCAGAACGGTGGTAGGAGATTTGGGCTTGGGGTCAAACAGGTGAGACAGAGCATCCGGCTTGGTATTCTTTGAACTGAGGCGAAAAGACAGTGTGAAATTGAAGCGGTTAAAGAATGATGCCCACCTGGCTTGACGAGCATTGAGTCTCTTGGTGGACTTGATGCATTCCAGGTTTCTGTGATCTGAACAGGAAACAGTCAGCGACGTAAGAAGAGAAGAGAACATACAGTAATACAGCTCTACACAGAGATGTAAGGTAATTGATGTTAACCCTTTATAGGACACTCATTGAAATACTTTGAAATTCAAAAAATCAACCGTAGGCTGTTATTGGAGAGCATAACAATACTTTATTTCTTTTGTAAGATTTTACAAAACTTTTAATTTTCCTGTAGGGCTTGATATCTAACGTGCGGAAATTACCAAAAATAGTCACTTGCCCGATAAAGGGCTAAAATATATTTCAATACAATGCAAAAGCCATGCCATAATTACTACCTTTGTGAAGCTTATAATGCTCTATTTTGATTTTAAAAACCTGAATGT
>JAVQJD010057671.1:0-13703 GCA_036023655.1 Nannoperca australis
ATGATTCTCATTTGCTCTGACATGCACTGTGAGCTGTAAGGTCTTATATAGACAGGTGTGTGCCTTTCCTAATCAAGTCCAATCAGTTTAATTAAACACAGCTGGACCCCAATGAAGGCGTAGAACCATCTCAAGGAGGATCAGAAGAAATGGACAGCATGTGAGTTAAATATGAGTGTCACAGCAAAGGGTCTGAATACTTATGACCATGTGATATTTCAGTTTTCTTTTTTTAATAAATTTGCAAAAATTTCTACATTTCCGTTTTTTTCTGTCAAGATGGGGTGCTGAGTGTACATTAATGAGGAATAAAATGAACTTTTCCGATTTTAGCAAATGGCTGCATTACGTTCACATGTTTTTTTATGGTGAATATACGTCTTTATGGGCTTTTGCTCAAGGGCCTCTACCTCTGCAAGTTCCATTGGGTAACTCATTGGGAAAACTCATGCTGTGTTTTAATTTGAATACCTCCTTTAGTACACTTCCATGTAGCTCACTGTGTACACTGTGTACTTACTTGTGTATTGCAGGAATTTTGACAGGGTAGTGTTGTCTCAGTGTGAGCTGTTGTTTCATTTCTAAGAATTAAAGGTATGTTTAATGGGTACCATTCTTTTGATAGTACATGTTTCTTTGTTATATAATAGAAAAGTATATGACTTGTGGTGTTATGGTGTGGCCAGTCCTTATATTTATTGACACTTGAGACACATGAGTTAAGGAAACATGGGCCAAAAAGATGAAAATGGCTTCAGAGTCCTTCAGGTTACAGGAAATTGTTGTAGTTAACTTAAATTTACAGGAACAACAACCCTGTATGAGAGGTGATTAGTGCCACTGCAAATACAAAGGGTAACAATAAAAGAAAAGTTGCATTAACAACGAAGTCATAGGTATTTACTCACTGAGGCCTTGTAGTGTAATTTCTTTTTATTTCTCTCAAATGTCCCAGTAAGTGATAAAGTAGCATTTTGAAATATTTCTGCTGTGAAACCATGATTTGAAAGTCAAAAACACTGCTCTCCATTTCCAGAGAACATGTAACAAAAAATTTCAGCATGAAATATTATGTTGTGTATGCTATATATTTATACACAGCCCAATATCCCCCGGAATTATGTAAATACTGGTCAATTCCACCCCATAACTGTAACCATCCCATAATTGCCATGCGGGGAAAACGAGAATTTCAAAAATGTTGTCACTGGACATAAAAAAGCATTGGCATTGAACGTAATCTGAGGTTTTGCAGAATTGTGTAATACTGATGTTCTTGTCTAGAGATAAGGTGGGTTTTATAGTTGTAACTCTTTGGGAACAACACATCACCACAAGCTTCCATTATATTCCTGTTGATTTCCTTTGAGAGTAAAGTCAAAAGATATAAAGAGCATGTGTATCATTGCAACCGTGTCTCCAAGAACTACAATCATGAAAGTAAAACATGATCAAAATTAATTTTAGAGAAACACAGTGCTTCCTGGGTTACGCCTGCAATGCACACCACTCCCAACAGAAATGCTGAAGCTCCACCTCCTACTTCTCTTGTGGCACTACTCACCCCTCATATATATCTTTTCCGTTTGGGGTTAATCCCACCTCCCTCCTGCTCCCAACACAGAAACAAATGTTTCATTCTCTCGTCTAGCGTGAGCGTTCAATAAAAACTGTGTCTCACTAATGCGGGGCTGGTTCTGGGAACAGAATAGAAACCACTTTCCTGGAAACAGACGTGATCTCTTGTATTAAAGATGGAATGACGGGGAGAGCAGCTACAGCAGCTCGATGGACAAATGAGAAGCAGACACACTGTATTAACAAACCATTGGATGGAATACAAAGGTAACCAGACTTGCTTTAGGCTATTCGATCTTTAGAGAAGGCTCGGCTGTGACCAGAGACATGAAGGGACTGTTGAGTGATGAAATCGCTTTTTCACTTTTCTCTCGAAGAAAGGAAAGGATGGAGAAAAAATAAAACCCGACGTGATCATCATGGCTGTGTGAAGGCGAGAAGGAGGCTATCCGCTGAAGCATTGTATTGCAGGATTCCCCTCAGGTCGTGCTAATGGAAGTGAAATGAGATCGTTTCGGTTGTCGTGCGTTTAACAGGATAGATTATGCGCCAACCTCTGCAGTGACTGAACGCGTTTTCTTTTACCTGCTCGAGGCCAATTCATGCTGAAAGACGATGACTGCACTCACGGGCTGTAGCTGGCAATAAGAGGAACCCCGTGTTACTCCCCTGCTGTCTACTGGACTGGCTGTTTTTCTGCAGCACCACGGACAGCGAGAATGACTCGGCTCCGCAGGAAAGCTCTCGTGGCACTTTTCCTCTTCACGCTCTTCATTTTCGGGGCCATGATGGGGCTCAGGACGCTAAAACCCAGTGACGGTTTCTCGGACCTGGCCCCCGGCATGGACTTCATCGGGGAGAGATCCGACAGGAGGCGGCTGGATGTGAAAGACCTGGTGGTGTCGCCGGGCCAGTCCCACATGGGCAGCAGCGACACTAAAGTCGTTTTTACCAAATCTGACCGAGATTACAGTATATTCTACGATGTTCACATCTTCTACTACCTGTGGTACGGCTCTCCCAGCATGGACAACAAGTACATTCACTGGGATCATGTGCTGGTGCCACACTGGGACCCCAAGATTGCAGCCAGCCATGCCCAAGGAAGGCACACACCTCCAGAAGATATTGCCTCAAGTTTTTACCCTGAACTGGGACCCTACAGCTCCAGGGACCCGACGGTGCTGGACTCACACATGGCCCAGTTAGAGGCGGCTGCAGCGGGTAAAACAATCTTGCAACACTGACATGTTTCCCTGTCATAGTGTCCTCCAGGACCATAGCCAGCCCCCCTACGTCCCAACCCAGAGATAAAAAATAAAGTCTCTAAAAAGTTTTAATCGTGTGGATTTGTCATATTTTATGTATTTGTTTAATTTTTAAAATATATTTTCGTATAATGTAAATATATGTTGTTTTAAAATCCTCTTCACACTGCCATTTAAATCCTTTATTGACCTAAAAGTAGTCATGTTCAAATGTAAATTTTGTCTATGAATATTGTAAATATATTGTAATTGTAAACCTATAAAGCAACCAGCATGTGATAGTTTTGTCCCCATAAAAGAAATATAAAAAGCGGGACCTTAGTAGCCTCAATTCATTATCCACACCCATGATCTAAGTTAGTTGACTGTAGTTTTTAACATCACATCCAAGAAGTTGACATTTCCTGCATGTACCCCAACCCACCAACAAAAGAGTGCTTTAACCTCCAAGACCACTCATCACATTCACACTTCATGCATGCATGTACTCAGATTAGACTTCCTCTTCTTGCTGTGGTGTCGTAGGGGTGCTGGTGTTATCCTGGTATCCTCCCGGGGTGGCAGACGACCACGGGGAGCCCACTGAGGACCTGGTTCCTGCTGTCATGGACGCAGCCCACAGGCACAGCATCAAGGTAACTGGTGAGACAACCGGTATGTTTTTCCTTTCTGATGATTTCCTGAATGAATGGTTTGCCAGTGACAGTTACATGTTAAAGCTGAGAACAACATATTGTTTATCTTAATCGTGTATCTTATCTTGTATAGATGGATCTATACTGCATCTGTTCCCATTTGATTTATTGGGCCTAGCGTGAAAAGCAGAAAGCTGCGTGGAGTTGATTTATGTCAGTTCTGATCTGGACAACATAGATATGTGGTACAAAAAACACATTCTGAGAAATAAAACCAACATGTCAGATGTAGGACAGATGCTTCACTTGAGAATTTGATAATAATTGGACCACATACTTTTGGCCACACAGCAAATTGGCTGAGCCAGAGTAGTAGCAGTATTTTGTGGAAAATGTATGATGTGACCCTTTTTGTCTATTCATGTTGGTATCAGATATGTGTTCCACCCTGGAATAGATAGAGTGGCTCATCATAAGTAAAACAGTTTGGAGTATGAAAGTCTGTAATGGAGTTTAATAAGTAAAGCTATTCTAAAATGTGCTTATTGTCAGACTTTTAGATTCAACCAACCTATTTAGTGACTGTGTATAATGCCGCCTTTCTGCAGCAAAATCTGAATGTTCTTTACCCAAGAATTTAAAACAAAACCATTTGTACTGTATTGTTCTGCTAGGTGTTGACAGCAATAGAAATAGCATTGTAAGAGCATAAAGCCTTGGTCAGAACAGAAAGTATCACGCCAAAGTTCATCCGTACGTCCTCACAAAATAGGTGCTACTAGGTGCTATTAGCTTGATGACGATGCAGTGTCTATTTGCAGGGCTAGTTAGCCAACGAGCTAAGATGCTAGCCAGCAGGAACATTCTAGCACAAGTCAGTCACAATAGCTCTACTAGGCAGATAGCTTGCAAATTAACAGTCCTTTATAAGTAAGTAAGTGTGTGTTGTGCCCTTTATTCATAATGCAGCATGGCTTGTAGCTGTATTGCATTCTGGTCCACTGAGGCTCCTGACAGTGAAGAACCTAGCTGGTTCCTACCCAGCGGGTCCCAGTGGCATCTACAATTTTAATAGTGTGACCTCAAAACCTGACATTTACAGTAATATGGATGTTGCAGGGAGATGAAAATGTTCTGCTTTCAAATGCCTTTCTAGCTGAGCAAATAGCTGCTAAAGACTTGAAGCGCTTTAGGGTAGATTTTATTTTTCAATGCACCACTCCATCTAACAAAGTCATATGTACTTTAGCCCTGATGGGGTCAGATACCATAAAGGCAAAAGATGCTGAATGTGCTTGAGACAGCAGTGGCAAAACAAGCTGAGCATAGACTGTAAAATCAGCATTAAGAGGACAGAAGAGCTTTCCCTCAGTCTACTTTCATGCTCCTTATATGGAAGTCTTAGACTGAGAACTGGGTCTCTCTGTGTGTCTCAGTCAGACTTACACAACAGTGTGTATCTCACAGCTGACCTGAGGGCTAATGCTCCAGTGTTTCAGTGCACCAGAGCTGCCCCTGACAAAATACAGACTGAAGTCTGTGTTTGTGAGCAGTCATGTGTGTGTGAGAGCTCATTTCCTTAGCAAACATCATACACGTGTGCCTTGCATGCCATTTGATGTAGTGTTTTTGACACAAGAGGAGTTCTTCTGTCAACATTCAAAAGCAAAATGAGGCGTGAAGAGGGATTGTTGTTCCAAATTCCATCCAAACCAGACCGCTGGTGTCACAGATATCAGTTGAGAGACTATCACACGACAGACAGGAGGACACAGGCTGATCTATAATCCCCGTCAGTGCTCCATCCTCACTAATTAAGCATAGATTGACCCTGTTTGCTCAGGGAAATGTCGGGATGTTTGCAGCAAACAAGAAATGATATGCGAGTTTCATTAACATTAAGTCTCGCAATTAAAGTTTTGAAGCAGCACTAATCAGTATTTTCTATATGAACAGTAAGTCAAATTACAATGAGTTATGTGAAATGTGCTTGTAGTGACAAACCCACAGATAATTATTACCTAACTCTGCAGCTTTTTAGGATTTGTATGCTCGTTTTGGTTTTCTGGCCCGCGACTTTTCTGTTTTGGTTGAGTCTCACAGCTCTCACAGCCTCACTCCCAGGAGCAGCAGCTGTTTTGCTGAAACAGCTCACTGTACTCTAACTGCCCAGAACCAAATGGCAGAAAGATAAAGGTAGCAACCAGCTGGAGGATTTAGCAGCTAAAGAGCCAAATATCTTTCTCAGTAGCTGAGACCAAACAGAGCTAAGAGTGAATATTGGACTTACAAACATCAGGTGGCTAGAAATATGAATTCAAATGAATGTTAAAGTTGCTCTTTTGCTGGATGTGTAAACAGGCATAATAGCCAATATGTCAAATGTGGCAAAAAAAATGTATGCAGCTTTAACAAGTAATTAATCACACACATTCATATACAATACACATGAGGAATTCTATCAGTGGTAAAAATGTTGTCAGTATTGGAGAAAAACAAATGCCATCAGCTTATATCGAACTACCGAATTATCAGTTTCTGACTCCACACACCTCAGGCGACCTTACATGTCAGCCATCTTTAGCCACTCCCCCCTCACACCCCACTACAGTTGATTTATAAAAGTGTGTAGGAGGCTGAGGGGAATCGTATACGTTAACTATTTAAAGCAAATTGTCCCATTATTACGACATATTATCCCATCATAAGAAACAGTACAAATTATTTTGTCTTTAAATTGTCCAGAAAATCGTATTTAGCCAACATTAGACTTTGTGCCTGTGTTCCTGTGGGTTCTTTAGGTATGAAGCATCACAGACTAGATGGAAAGTAAATATGGATGTGTTGTGTGCAGGTAACTTTGGCCACATTGCACAATTTCTAATTATCCCAGGTTATCCTGGGTACAACCTGTGCCATTTTGAGTGGCAGGTTGCAGTGCACAGACTTTTGTTTTCTTTCATAATGGTATTTTGCATCAGAATGTTTCATCTCAGTTGACGTAATTAGCTGATTTAATGCAACATACCCCAACATGATGATATAAGATTGCTCCAGGTTAGTGTTTGACGTCATCTGAAGAAAAAAGCCAAACATTGGTGAAAATGTTTGGTCAGGGAGGCTTGTTTGTTGCGGCAGCATCTACACACCTGAGGCTTGGAATGTAAATATGAGTCAGTCGGCATCACACAACACGAGGGGATCTGAGCAAACAAAGCACTTTTCATCTGCATCCATGTGTGGTTCATTCAGCCAAACAGGAACAGATTGAGCAGCGTCTTACCTCGCCGGCCTTTCATGATTTCCAACCAGTCGAGACGGCTGACAAGCCTGAGCTTGGGCGCCAAACACCACCATGTTACCATGGAAACTGTTTGGGGGACCTTGCAGCCTCTTTTGAAAGATGGAGTGGGCGTCGAGCGCTCAGTGTTTGTGGCTCGACAGCCCTGTCAGTGCTTTACTGTTTGCCGCTTAGCTGCAGTAGACGGTTTTTCCCTTTTGTGACTGAAGCAAACAAGTGTGCCATAGTTTTTCCTAAATGACATCCATCACTCAGCTTTCAGCTCCTGCCAGAGAACAAAACACAGTGTTCTCTGTGAAATCATGTTCATACCACCATGTCCTCACATTTTAATTGAGTTCTTCTGAAAAAGCTGCATATGAACTGAACTTCCCTCCGTGTCACAAACATCAAAAGCATGAGACTGAGAAGAAGATTGTGCAGATACTCTTTGAGGTTTTAATTATGACTCAGATGTACATACATTTCTGAGACAGTAGTGAGAAGAAAATATGTCATCCTGGGTCACCTGAATGTGTTGACACATGAGATGACAATGCTGGACAAGCCTGTGGGTACGGTGAGCATCTGCTTCACTTGTTCTCTCTTCCTCCTCCTCCTCCTCCTCCTCCTTCTCCTTCTCAGCTCAATTTTCCAGAAATCCTCAGCATCCTGCGGGCTAAACTTAGGTTCTGTCTGCTATTCTGTCTCCTTCTATCTTCATATCAAAGGCAAACAATACTGTTAGCCTGCCTGTTTCCTCTTTGACGACTGATGGCTCTTGGACCAAAGTGCCTCTCCAGTGTCAGGCAAACACATGCAAAGATCTAAGCACATTCAGTCAGTTTGTTAGCCTGATGTTATCAACGAGCGCAGACCAAAATGCCTCTGGACGCAGCTGGAGAGACCTAGAACCAGTCAGAACAACAAAACATGTGATGTAACACTGAGTAATTCCTGTCAGAAGTAAACACACTTTCTTATCAACAAACGCTTTAAGTGCAGCTGTTAGTTCTTCTTTTAGAGAAAATATATTGTCCAATTTGTTTAATACTAACAGCAGCGGCAGCCATCTTGGTTGTTTATGAAAATGTGTCAACGATGCTCCTATGTAGGCTACAGTCATCGTATCAAACCTGCCCTATATTTCAAAAATTGCTGTGATTGGGTGGGCTGGAAATCTGTGTGAATGTGAGGGGAACCAGACGCATCTGTAAAAATAAAATAAAGTAAAAATAAAACTGGAGCTCGCAGATTGGTCTGGTTCCCAGGCTATCAGTCTTTATCAATGAGTAGGAAAAGGGTACACAAAGTTTTTGCCAACTGACATCCAAACTCACACCTCGTACTGCTGCCCTGCTAGCTACTACAACCCACGCACTATCGGGGTCCAGCGCAACTTTATCTGATGAGCAAAGTTAGCTCATCGCCTACCATCACGTTTGATTGAATACATTTTACATTTATGCCCAAGACGTGCATAGATCATACATACATATAAACACTCACAAACATGCTTAAATTTACATATTAAGTGTGAGACAGTTCTTTAAAGTAATATAACCAGGTACAATAAAACCAGGTCATAAATGATCAGACGGCAGACTAGATAAAATCATATAGTACTACTACTTGTTGCTATTTAATATTGTGATGGAGAATACAATGTTAGTAGCGGTTTAGCCTGCACTTTGACATTCTGATAACCTTCAATTCTGGGTTCAGAATGTGTGTTGGGTCGTTCAGACTCTTCTGTGCCTCCCTGAGCGCAACATTTATTCTTACAAAGGCTGAACATAGTGATGTTCTTTTATATCAAACACAAACAAACACATGCAGCAAGCCGCGGGCCAGGTTTGCCAGCAGAGCAGTGCCACTGCAGATTCCTCTTTTACAGTAAAAGAGAAGAGATGGATTTTACTCTTGATATTGTATTACAAATGTATTTCTAATTTTACCGTGTCTTTAAGCACTTACAGCAATGCATTATTGTAGTATTATCATATGTCATATGTCATTCATATGATAAAATAAACCAAAGTGAAGTGTAATTTAATGCTCTGCAGTGTTTTCAGAGTATTCTGTCATGCTGACTTTGGATCTCAGGGCTGGAACACAGCCTTCAATAGTCATGATCTAAAGAAGGCCCGGTTTCTAATAAAAGGTCAAATGAGTCAGTCCTGCAGTATTCACACACCACTGAGCAGTAGGGGAAACGTGTTTCACAAAAGCATTGCAGGTACACTCTGTATATAGAAGTCCACTGCAGAAAGACTTTGAAAGGTATGTCAGATATTTCATCTATCAATAATCTAGAGGCGCACACACATCATAAATTCTTTGTAGGTCTAAAATATAAAAAAATCCACTACATGGAACATATTTTTTTGTAGGACTGTTTCATCCGGAGATTGTCCCTTTGTGTATCAGGGTTGTAGTACCAGTCAGTCTCTTTGTAAACTGGAACTTGTTTCAGTCTAGTTTCTGTTTCTATTGGGACTTGTCTTGGTGGTGACATTTTTCTTTTTTCTGGTTTATTACTAGACCATTTTTTCTTTTTGGTTTCACCCATGCCCCATTTAGCCAGGTCAGTGTGATCAAATCATTGGTAACATACAGAGTGCTTAAAGGTTCTATGTGGAGTGTTCAGAATGTCCTTGGCTTTGTCCGAAATTCTTCACTACTCATTCACTACATAGTCTATCACTATCTCGTGAGTAATCAATGATTTCATACAAAGCAAAGGACATTCTGAACACTCCACGTGATTTTTGGACACCACCCTTGCTATCAGTGACCCCGGTGGCCGTTAAGTGAACTGCAGTCAGCACCCTGTTGCTTGGACTCGCGACGGGCGAGCATTGGCCAAAACAATGACGTGACATACACGAGACTGAGCGTGATTAACAATCATATCTGCTACATTAGCTAGCTAGCAATTTGTTCATGTTAGCAGGCAAGCTATAGGACTTTGTGTCGGACTCTATGTTGTGGTGGGTGCCAGTGGCTTGTTAACGTTAGCAGACTCCATTTCTAAGCTAACATTAGCTAGTGTTGCACACTGTTGGCATTCGGGAGCGTGCATGAACATCACATCCTCTGGATTTTAACGTGAAAATCGTCATGCATCCAGGAAAGTCAGGGAAGGCCTGATTTTTTAAGTTATGTTACAACCCATTCACACATTGGCAATACAAAGCAATTAATTCATGTAGTACCTTTAAGTCACAAATTGGGCTAGTGTTCACCTGCACGTAGTTTCTCCAAAGCAGACAGCACAATCATATGCATTGATTAGCTGGATGTGGAACCATTAGAAATGTGTGATGCAGATAAAAAAATGATTAAAATGCCAAACTGTTTCTGCTGCTAAAGCAGAGAGGAGATGAGAGAAGGAACATAGTTAATGTCTGATGAGGTCTTTCTGATCAAAATATAGCATAATCATGGGAGCTAATTAACAATGTGTGAATAATTGTGCTAATCATTACTGAGCATCAGTGAGAGTGTAAAAGCGAATCCTGGCATGAAAGAATCTTTGCTCAGTTAAAATGCAGTTATTTATTGTGGTAAACTCTCCCGCTGTTTGTTAGAAGCAGAGAGGAGCTGGAAAGCCTGGAACAGCAAAATGATTCTCCTGACCTATAAAACTATCTCTCTCTTTATTACTGGTCACTTCATTCTAAAGTTGTGTCCCTGTCACGATCCTGCTCTGCAGCAAGTTAGCTATGTAGCAAAGGTTACCATGGTGATCCACCCTGGTTGAAAGTGAGCCAGCTTCGTGATACAGGAAAACCTGTGTTATTAAGCCAAGAGCCACTAATCTCGCATTGTAGTGCAGGCCCCAGGTCTGGACCGTAATACACATCATTTATGGCTTTCTGTGAAAAGAGCAACTACATATAAAACACTGCAAAGACAGCTCCTCATTAAAACTCTGACTGACACTAGACTCGCTCGGATTGGTCCTGAAAATGAACATGATGCTATCTCGATGTGGAGCGGTTTGATATTTGAGTGATCACCCACAAACATGCAACCACTGTGAAATAAGTACCTCCAGAGTAGGCACAAAATGACACTTCAATCAACACGGTGCTTCACACAGCGCAGCCAAATAATTAGCGAGGTCCACAGACTGCTAATTAAATGTTGCCTTCATACTGGCTGTCCATCAACACAAATAAAACACTGGAATAATGAATGCCTGAGTGCTCAGTTTGAAATGCATTGTGTAACCCCTTATTTTTCAGGTTTTTGTGCATTTATGTTGTGCTTTTATAATCGTTTTGTTAAAATCCATGTTCAAATGTGTGTTTGCACAGGTGGCCTTCCACATACAGCCATACAAAGGACGGACGGACCAGAGCATGCATGACAACATCAAATACATTATTGACAAGTGAGTCGTTTTTCTGTTTCCACTTTCCTCTGTGCTAGATTTGTTTCCTTTCACTTACCAATGGGTCGAGCTCTGCTTTTCATATCAGTGGCTGCTGACAATAGAAGTGTCGCTATCCGGTGAAACATGAAGTCTGATAAGAGAAGATGAGGAAGGTGGTTGTTAAAAATAGACGCCTCCCCTGTGATGCTGCTGTAATGGATCTGCAGGTAGCTTTTTGCTCTGACTTCAATAAGGCTGAATTTGTGTCGAAGGCACACCTACCTCTTTGTCTATCTTGTGAAATTTGAAGATATCCAGCTTTTCCCATAACTCAAGCTACATGTGAAATGTGTTAGCTCTAAGAGAGAGGCATGGGGAAATGCTGTGAGGCTAATTAGATTAGAGTGTTATAAGATATTCATTAGTAGTGTGATTAAAACAAAGAAGTCCATAATCTCACACTGTGACTAGAATCAAGAATGAAGAGTCTCAGTGATTCACTCTACCTCACAGTGACACATGTTGTCCATCAATTCCTGAACATGTACATGGAATTGACACCAGTGTTTCAATTTATATAGTATCTAGAAAATCAATAGGAAAATAGAGCCTGGGATGTGGTAAATTAGCAGATTCTTTGCTTCTAGATATCTAGGGTGAACATGTCGCACGGAAAAAAAGGTCAGTTTCCTGACTAGTAAATTACTTGTCCCTATGTGAACATTTCAAATTTTCTGACCTTATCGACTCTTAATCATAAAAAGGTAAAATGACTCAGTGGCAGCACACAACAAAGCAAAGCAAGTCACCAATTATCCTCTTCACCAAATATTTCTTAGAATAATTATGCCAGTGATTTGCCAACAGCAAATTAAAGTCAATGTGTGCAGGATTTCCAATTTTGTAACTACCCCTCAGTAGTAGTTACAAAAAGAGATTTGTTTTGTCCCACTCTCTTATTTTTCTCAGGTATGGAAAGCATGGCGCCTTCTACAGATTCAGGTCCAGCACAGGGCGAGTCCTGCCTCTGTTTTATGTCTATGACTCCTACCTGACACCATCAGAATCCTGGGCAGAGCTTCTGACGGCTAAAGGCTCCCACAGCATCAGAGGCACGCCTTATGATGGCGTTTTCGTCGCCCTCATTGTTGAAGAGCGCCACAAACATGACATCCAAGCTAGCGGCTTTGATGGCATATACACCTATTTTGCCTCCAACGGCTTCTCGTTTGGCTCATCCCACCAGAACTGGAAAGCCATCAAGGCTTTCTGCGATGCAAACAATCTGCTATTTATTCCCAGTGTTGGTCCAGGTTATGTCGACACAGCTGTTCGGCCATGGAACAACCATAACACCAGGAACCGGGTTAATGGACGTTACTACGAGACATCCTTGCAGGCAGCTTTGTCTGTCAGACCAGAAATTGTCACTATTACTTCCTTTAACCAATGGCACGAAGGCACGCAGATAGAGAAGGCTTTACCCAAGAAAACAGTGACCCGGCTGTACCTAGACTACCAGCCCAACCAGCCAGAACACTACTTGGAGCTTACGCGCCAGTGGGCCGAGAACTTCAACAAGGAGAAGGACAAGTGGCTGATGTGAACATTTTCCATGGTAGATGCCCTGAGCATGACCAGAAATGACATTGATTCAGGTCCCAATGTTACAAGCCGATCCCTTTATGCCCATGCACCTACCTGTTTTGCTCCAACTTCTGAGTACTTCTGATGAGATTTTCCCTAAACGTTCACTGTACCCTAACTGTTTTTAATCACTAACATTTTTTGTACAGGTTAATGTTACTGATATGTTGAAGCTACAAGGTCACAATGATGGACAGATAATCATCATCTCCTGATAACAACTTTGTTCAGTATGTTTGCGACATCAGGAAAGTGCGGCTATGTACAGTAACTCTGCTCTGCAGGGGTTTTTCTTATTTTCTTATGATGAAAGACTGTTCTTTTCTGTGTTTCTTTTAAGCTAATATTAAAATTTGTGTCTGTTTACTCTTGGTGAATCAGTGATGTCGCTGCGCAAGAAAACTAATTTCCGAGAAAGGTTATAAATGATCAAAGAAGTGATGGTGAGCAGAGCCCTGGGTTGTAGGAATGTGGTACTTCAGTTAATACCATCAGAGAGAGTCTTGTTTCGAGGCTGCATTTCTAAATGGTGAAATCATCAGTGTGTGCAGAATTCAAAAGATGAGTCAGAAGTAGAAGCTACTGAAAGCTGGTCTAAATTATCTTTGTTCCATTTTTGTATCGGGTTAATTTTAGGGGTTTTGGTTTAAGGCTAATCAAAACAGAAGCGGAGGAAATCTCTACAAACCTCTAAGTTAAATCAGAATCAGAATCAGAATCAGAAATACTTTATTAATCCCAGAAGGGAAATTGCTTTTTGATACAGTTACAATGCTCAATAAAGTTATTGAAAAAATTCAATTCAATTCAATTTTATTTATATAGCGCCATATCATAACAAAGTTATCTCAGGGCACTCAATCACATGGAGCCGGTCGAGACCAACTTCCACACACACAAAGACCCAACGT
>JAVQJD010057673.1:0-15089 GCA_036023655.1 Nannoperca australis
ATGTCTTGACTCTATTTTCTATTCATTTCACAACGTATGGTGGTGAATAAGTGTGACTTTTCATGGAAAACACAAAATTGTTTGGGTGACCCCAAACTTTTGAACGGTAGTGTACCTTCTGCATGTGTGTGTGTGTTTATAGATAGATAGATACTTTATTAATCTCCAAGAGAAATTCACAGTTCCAGCAGCTTGAAAGGAGGAAACAAAAGGGCATGCAAGTTACATTAAAAATACCTTCTGTGTGTGGGTATATAAGTTGTGTATGTATGTATGTGTGTGTGTGTGTGTGTGTGTTTTTACCTTTTGTGGCCCCACCATCTGGACTGCATCTGTGACTCAGTTTTTTTTTGAGCCCATAAATTCTTGTTTTCATTTCCCACCTCGCTCTCTTGCATTGTCTCAACTGAAGGTTTTAGTCTGAAATCAAACCACTTCCCTCCGTCACACTCTCCTGCTCGCTGAGTCTTGAGGAGGAAACCCAGTTAAAAGTAAAATATTCCTGGAAGTGCCATTAAAAAAGCATCTCTAAAAACCCACACTGGACCTTTTATAACCTGTTTGATGTGTGGAACAGAAGCTGCACGTTTGCTATAATCTATATTTTCAGTACCACAACACAAAGTTTCACATGCGACTCAGTGGGATGTTTCTGTTTCACCTTCAGCACGACTTCCAGGAACACGGACAATTACTGTTAGTTTTTGTCACGAGAGAACAGAGGAGGGTCTTTTATTTTGAAAAGATTTATCAGAGTAAAAGAACGATTCTGGCTTTAGTGTCGTAAAACAGAACAAAACAGTCTCTATTAGCGCTTGATTGATCCCGTACCAATCACCAGCTAATAGGATCAATATGTCATCTGGAGAAAGAAAAATAAGAGATTTTATCAGCTAACTTTCACAAAAAGGTGGAGCCATGTACTAACTGCTAGTGTGTGTGTGTGTGTGTCCGTGTGTGTGTGTGTCTCTGTGTGTGTGTGTGTGTGTGTGCATTTGTGTGTGTTAATGGCCGGGGCAGATAGGGAGGAGGTTGGTGTAGCACTGTGCGGTGGCGACAGCTCCTATCTGCCCCCAGGTCAGAGGTCAGAGGTCAGAGGTTAATCCCCAAACTGGTTTCATTGTGTGTTCGCGGGAACATCTGAGACTCTTTAAAGTTTCAAACATCCAACTTCTGTTGCAGCCGACGCCGTGCAGTCCTCCGAAGACGAAGACGACGACGACGAGTCGTCCTCAGAGGAAAACAGACTGTCCAACGAGCTGTCGACGAGCAACGAGAAGCTGCAGCGTAAGCCCCACACCCTGTCCTCCGTCTGCTATCTCTGTTCAACACACCTGTGACTCACCTGGCTGTGTCTCCTCAGCAGCGCGGCCGCCACAGTGGGTGACGCCCGACAAGATGGAGAAGCAGCTGCACGCCGTTCCTGCCAGCAGGACCGTGAAGTTCCGCTGCCAAGCGACCGGAAACCCGGTCCCCTCCCTGCGCTGGTACAAGAACGGGAAGGTGTTCAGGAAGGACCAACGGATCGGAGGCTTCAAGGTGGGTTTCTGAGCGTAACAACAGGCCCACGCGGCGATGCAGAGAGTTTCATCTCTTCTTCTTTGGTCCTTCAGATCAGAGACCACATGTGGACTCTGATTATGGAGTCGGTGGTTCCATCTGATAAAGGGAACTACACCTGCGTGGTGGAGAATGAATACGGGAGTCTGAAACACACCTACCTGCTGGACGTAGTCGGTAAGAGATTCACAGTGGAGTTCAGCTTACACTTCCAGACTCTGCAGGCAGGTGTCTCACGCTGTCTGAACTTCCTGTCGCAGAGCGCTCCCCTCACAGGCCCATCCTGCAGGCCGGCCTGCCGGCCAACCAGACCGCTGTCGTTGGCGGCGACGTGGAGTTTGTGTGCCGGGTGTTCAGCGACCCGCAGCCTCACATCCAGTGGCTCAAACACATCACCGTCAACGGCAGCAGAGAGGCGCCGGACGGACTCCCGTACCTCCTCGTCCTCAAGGTTTGTGGACAGACAGATCTGTGCAGGTGGAACAGGTGGAATGAAATCTTCATTTTCCTGTGGAATAAATCAGAAAAGAGCAGCAATCTCTCACAACTGTAAAGATGGAGATGAGGTTTTTACCTTTTCTTGGAAGTTTGTAAAGTGCTTAATCTTCATGGTCTGGAATGTGTTCGAATTGTAAGTGCACACTTTAAATGTGAAGCACAGAGCCTGTGAACCCTCCTCTGGCAGCGCAGCTCAACCACACGTGATGAAAGATGCTTTCAGAGTCGACACAAAGAGCTTCAAACACAGATTTACTCATTTCTTCACCATTTGTATTCTGTGATTCACCATCCATCAACACACACACACACACACACACTGCAGGTTATCTACACCCCGTCACAAGAACACCAAATGTGGATTCATCCGCTGCTGAAAGTAGTCCCAACACATGCAACACATTCATCCTGTTTGTTTGCAGCTGTTTTAAAGTGAAAGTTGAACCTGTGACATGTTTTGAAAGATTTCGGGACAGGAAGGTTTTCAGGTGTCATTTCTTTCTGTCTCTCGTCTCAGACTGCAGGTTTGAACACCTCCGATAAAGAAATGGAGGTTTTGACTCTGAGGAACGTGACTCTGGCGGACGCTGGAGAGTACACCTGCCTGGCGGGGAACTCCATCGGCGTGTCGCATCACTCCGCGTGGCTCACGGTGCTCGACGGTAAGTTACGGCGTTCAGAACCCGCCGGTCGTCCCGCCGGCGCTCTGCTGATGTCTGTGCTCCGGTTTCTCCGTCCTCAGACCCGCCCCCGTCCCCGCTGCCCTCGCAGACGTACCTGGAGATCTTCATCTACTGCCTGGGGTTTTTCATCATCATCATTCTCGCAGCCACAGCGGTCGTCTGCCGGCTCTGCTGCTCCCCGAAGAAGAGCGACTTCAGCAACCAGCTGACCGTCCAGAAGCTGGCCAAGAGCCTCCCTCTGAGGAGACAGGTGACGTCCACCTGCCTGTCTCCTGCTCACAGCCTGTCTCATGTGTCATGTGACATGTGTCTGTCCTGCCATGTGTCCTAACATGTGTCCTGACGTGTGTGTCCTGACATGTGTGTGTCCTGACATGTGTGTGTCCTGACATGTGTCCTAACATGTGTCCTAACATGTGTCCTGACGTGTGTCTCCTGACATGTGTCCTGACATGTGTGTATTCTGACATGTGTGTGTCCTGACATGTGTCCTGACATGGGTGTGTCCTGACATGTGTGTATCCTGACATGTGTCCTGACATGTGTGTATTCTGACATGTGTCCTGACATGTGTGTATCCTGACATGTGTCCTGACATGTGTCCTAACATGTGTCCTAACATCTGTCCTGACATGTGTCCTAACATCTGTCCTGACATGTGTCCTGACATGTGTCCTGACGTGTGTGTGTCCTGACATGTGTCCTGACGTGTGTGTCCTGACGTGTGTGTGTCCTGACATGTGTGTGCCCTGACATGTGTCCTGACATGTGTCCTGACATGTGTGTATTCTGACATTTGTCCTGACATGTGTGTATCCTGACATGTATCCTAACATGTGTCTGGCCTGACATGTGTCCTGACATGTGTCCTGACATGTGTCCTGACATCTGTCCTGACATGTGTCCTGACATGTGTTTGTCTCTTGCTCACAGCCTGTCTCCTGCTCACAGCCTGTCTCCTGCTCACAGCCTGTCTCCTCGCCTGCAGGTGTCCATCGAGTCCTCGTCCTCCCTCCAGTCTGGGATGTGTTTGATGCGTCAGTCTCGCCTCTCCAGTGCAGCCACCACCCTCCTGGCCGGAGTGTCCGAGTACGAACTTCCCTACGATCCTGCCTGGGAGCTGCCCCGCGACAGGTACCTACAACACGAAGCCTGTCTCACTGCTCTGCACTCGCTGTCCGTCATACAGCAAGACATCTGCAGGTTCAACACGACAGCAGCTCAAATATTCTCTGCGTTCTGGTGTAAATAGTTTATTTCACTGGTGGTTTGGAGTCTTTGTGACTTCCTTCGTTCAGCCTGTACTTTGTTGTCACCTCGCAGTCGCCCAGAACAGCTTCACCTTCTAATTTCATTCCTGCTTCAGAACAACTAACCCTCTGGTGCTGGTGCTGTCCTCAGGCTGGCGCTGGGGAAGCCTCTGGGAGAAGGCTGCTTTGGACAGGTGGTTCTGGCCGAGGCCGTCGGGATCGACAGAAATAAACCCACTCGCATCTCAAAGGTGGCGGTGAAGATGCTGAAAGGTGAGAGCCAAAACACAACTTCATACTATGAAACTACAATATAATTCAGCCTAATCTTGAAAAATAGAACAATAAATAGTTGATAAAGGAAGGTGATGCTGTTACTCGCTTCATTTCTTTCTTTCTTTCTAAGCAAAGATCCCTGAAACAAACATGATTAAACCAAGAAGCTCTGATATATTCATTATGATCTTCCCCTCTTGTCTTTTGCTTTGAATTAGTGACTTTTCTCTGAACATGCGTCTAAAATATATGAAATATATTCAAGTAAAATCTGCATCTTTGCATGTTTTTCTTCCTGTTTGTCCACTGACGTGTCCTCCTCCTGTTGTGTGTAGCGGACGCCTCGGAGAAGGACCTGTCCGACCTGATCTCTGAGATGGAGATGATGAAGATGATCGGCAAACACAAGAACATCATCAACCTGCTGGGCGCGTGCACGCAGGACGGTGAGTGTGTGTTTGTGTGTGTGGTGGCTGAACCTGCAGCGCTGCGTGTGGTGCAGCTGTTAAAGACGACTCCTCCGCCCACTGTGTGTCTCCGTCAGGCCCGCTGTATGTGGTGGTGGAGTACGCCTCGCAGGGTAACCTGAGGGAGTACCTCCGCGCTCGCCGCCCGGCTGGGCTGGAGTACTGGAGCGGCTCCAGGCGGGCCTCTCTGGGCAGTCTGGAGATCAGGGAGCTGGTGTCTGCTGCTTACCAGGTGTCCAGAGGAATGGCTTACCTCGCTTTAAAGAAGGTGCGTTTTATTTAACTTGTTTTATTCTAAAGAGACTAAAATGAGTCCAGGAGTCTGAAACAAGACGTTTGTAATGGACGAGGTGCGTTCAAAGGAACTCAGAAACCTTCAACACCACGAACCTCATCAAACATTTGAAGGTCGGTCACGTGACGAGTTCTCAGAGCTAACGGCAGCAGTCAGCAACAGAAACCCTGCGGCAAGAACCCACAAAGACAAGGAAGGGAAATGCATTGATCTCCTGCTGACTGTGTGATCGGTGATCGGCCAAGAAGCTTCCAGCAATGAGTGTTCAGCCCCAAGTTCTGATTGGAGTTTACTGGAGTTTATTTGGACTCACTCACACACACACACACACACACACACACACACACACCATCCTGTTACTGGAAATACTCCCTATAGCACGAATTGTAGATTCATCAGCAGCTGAAAACAGTCCCCAAGTCACTATTTCCTCCTATTTGTCTGATTAAAAAAACTCCAGTGAGTTTTAAACATGAAACTATGAACATGTGATGGGTGCTGCTGGTGTCTCATGCTGTGTGTCTCTACTGGTGTGTCTCATGCTGTGTGTCTCTGCTGGTGTGTCTCGGCTGGTGTGTCTCTGCTGGTGTGTCTCATGCTGTGTGTCTCTGCTGTGTGTCTCTGCTGGTGTGTCTCATGCTGTGTGTCTCATGCTGTGTGTCTCTGCTGGTGTGTCTCATGCTGTGTGTCTCTGCTGGTGTGTCTCATGCTGTGTGTCCTCTCTGCTGGTGTGTCTCATGCTGTGTGTCCTCTCTGCTGGACAGTGTATCCACAGAGACCTGGCTGCCAGGAACGTGCTGGTCACAGAGGACAACGTGATGAAGATAGCGGACTTCGGCCTGGCCCGAGACATCCACCACATCGACTACTACAAGAAGACCACTAATGTAAGAAGGACAAGTGTCAACAACCCTGTGCTGTTTTGACGAGACGTGTCTGTCCTGACATGTGTCCTGACGTGTGTCCTGACGTGTGTCTGTCCTGATGTGTGTCCTGACATGTGTCTGTCCTGACGTGTGTCCTGACGTGTGTCTGTCCTGACGTGTGTCCTGACGTGTGTCTGTCCTGACGTGTGTCCTAACATGTGTCCTGACATGTGTCTGTCCTGACATGTGTCCTGACATGTGTCTGTCCTGACGTGTGTCCTGACATGTGTCCTGACGTGTGTCTGTCCTGACATGTGTCCTGACGTGTGTCTGTCCTGACGTGTGTCCTGACATGTGTCTGTCCTGCAGGGCCGTCTGCCGGTGAAGTGGATGGCACCAGAAGCTCTGTTTGACCGCATCTATACGCACCAGAGTGACGTGTGAGTCTCTTTTTATTCAAAGTGCTTTACATGAACAAAAACATTCAAACAACCAGAATACATCAAATGTTTAAAGTTCGATTTACTATCAGTTCATCTGCTGATTCTTTTCCCAGTTCATTGATTTGTTGTTTTGTCTATAAAATGTAGTTTGATCCAACAGCCAGAAGATATTCAGGTTCATAAAACGGAGAAAAGCGCCAAACATCAGGCAAAGATTGTTTAAGAAATGTCTGAAAAAGACATCAGAGCGGTCAGTTCATTTTCTGGTGATTTATTAAGCAGTTGATCAATAATCGTTTCAGCTGTAATTAAATGTATGATTAGTGATCATCAGTTTTATCACGTCAGATCTTTTAAGAAGGAAAAAAGCACAGCAAAGAGGAACAAAGCTCCAGCTTAAAGGAAGAAATGTGACTTTCAACCTGAAGCTCGAGCCAGCCGCTGGTTAGCTTAGCTTAGCATAAAGACTGGAAACGGGGGGAAACAGCTAGCCTGGCAAAATCCACCAACCAGCTCCTTTAAAGCTCACAAAATGAACGTCTCGATGGTTTAACTGAGTGTAACAGGGTCTCTGCATCACTGAGGACCACACATGCGCACACGCACACACACACACACACACACACACACACACACACACATGCGCACACGCACACACACACACACACACAGTTGCACCTCTGAATCGTGCTGTGTGCTGCTGCAGGTGGTCGTTTGGAGTCTTGCTGTGGGAGATCTTCACCCTCGGGGGGTCTCCGTACCCCGGGGTCCCTGTGGAGGAGCTCTTCAAGCTGCTGAAGGAGGGACATCGGATGGAGAAACCCTCCGCATGCACCCAGGAGCTGTGAGTTCAACAGTTGTTCATTTGTGGACTTTTAAAAAGGTTTAAAATCTGTGAATTTCAGGACTTTAATCGTCACATTTACAGAAAGATGTAGCTTTTCTTTCCACGTTGTTTCTGTAAAACGAGCCTTTAGAGAATGAAAGTGTAAAAACAGGATCTGAGAGGTCCCGTTTAAATGAAGTTGGTCTGAATAATGTGATGAGATGTTTTCAGCACATCCCGCCTGCAGGTAGAGAACAACACCTGAGTGATGTTCCATGTTCTGTGTTCAGGTACCTGATGATGAGGGACTGCTGGCACGCCGTCCCGTCCCGCAGGCCCACGTTCCAGCAGCTGGTGGACCATTTAGACCGCACGCTGTCTTTCATGGCCAATGAGGTAACGTGTCGTTCATCGAGATGTTCGTTCAGCGAAACAGATGCAATCATGATGTGTTTTACTTCCACAGACACTTCTTTCAGTCTTTGAACGGTTCTGCACGATTTTGACGAACGGGTCGTCTGATTTCAACATTTTATTCGACAGAATAATGTTGGAGCAATTCAAGGACAGTGGGAAATTCCACTTTCAGCGCGTCCACGCACACCAACCCCTTAACTCCTTTCACAGTAACTAACTCTATCAGCTGTCACGTGTTCACGTCTGCTGACTGTGTCTCCTCAGGAGTACCTGGACCTGGCCGTTCCTCCGGTCCAGTATTCTCCGGTCGGCTCGTCTGCCTCGGCTCAGTCCCGTAACTCCACATAGGCGTCCCGGGACCTTCTCCTTCCTGGATCACCTTCATCCCGGTTCCTCCTCTGCTGTGCGGCGGCCCCGGGCCCCGGTCCCAGACGAGGCCCCGGGCCCCGGTCCCAGACGAGGCCCCGGCTTCACTGTCGTCTGTCAGCAGCTGCCTGATGTGAAGAACAGCTGGACTGAGCTGGACTCAGGAAGCAGCTCACACACACATGGAGGGTGTAAAGACACTGAGAGCCGGCTCCGTCCTGCATCCTGTTAATAATAAGTGTGCATATTGTAAATAATGTTATAATAATAATGAAACCGAACTGGATTAACAAGACAAAAACTAAGTGAAAGAGAAGAAAGGGAAATAATAGATACTTAAAAAACACCACAAAATATGTAAATACATTTATAAATGTGTAAAAAATATATATTTTATATTCATTTTACTTTTCACTGGATTTATTTTTCCAGCTGACATTTATACATTTATTTCTTTTTCTATATGCTCTAGATTTTTTTTGTTCATTAATTTATTTTCCAGCAGAAATGAAAAGGTTTTGTTCCTCCAGTTCAGCACTTACAGCCGGTTAATGTCAAATAACTGATTCACAGCATTAAAATCTGTTTTGAATGTCGTCCTGATTAAATCACTCGGGTCTTCCACATTATAACTGTGATTGAAAAAGGATCAATAACCAAACACGTGCAGGATGGGAGTGTGAAAGGGAAGCTGGGGCTCGTTGACCAGACGTGTCAGTGGGATGAATTCACTGCAGGAGACGCTGTCTTCTGTCTGTAAACCCAGCAGGTTCTGGCTGGTTCTGGCAGGTTCAGGCAGGTTCTGGCTGGTTCAGGCAGGTTCTGGCAGGTTCAGGCAGGTTCTGGCAGGTTCAGGCAGGTTCTGGCAGGTTCTGACAGGTTCTGGCAGGTTCTGGCTGGTTCTGACAGGTTCTGACAGGTTCAGGCAGGTTCAGGCAGGTTCTGACAGGTTCTGGCAGGTTCTGGCAGGTTCTGACAGGTTCTAACAGGTTCAGGCAGGTTCTGACAGGTTCTGGCAGGTTCTGACAGGTTCTGACAGGTTCAGGCAGGTTCTGGCAGGTTCTGGCAGGTTCTGGCAGGTTCTGGCAGGTTCTGACAGGTTCTGGCAGGTTCAGGCAGGTTCTGGCAGGTTCAGGCAGGTTCTGACAGGTTCTGGCAGGTTCTGACAGGTTCTGGCAGGTTCTGGCAGGTTCTGACAGGTTCAGGCAGGTTCTGGCTGGTTCTGGCAGGTTCTGGCAGGTTCTGGCAGGTTCTGGCTGGTTCTGGTGGGTTAGCACTAGTAAGAACCTGGATGACGTTCACAGCGTTGACCTGAAGAGCTGAAACTGTGAACCTTCACACCTCCAGGCTGTGGACTTTGCAGATCGAGCGTTCGGCCCTTTGACCTGTTGTGCTGCGTCTGTCCTAACGCTCGTGTTGTTTTCCAACTCACAAGACGACAAAGACTTCGACAGCTCTCAGCAGCCGGGACGCTTCTTCAGGACTCAGAAGACGATCCTACGCTGCACTGAAGGGAGCCTGAACGTCTCTCAGGCTCTCTCTCTTTATTCCATGTGAAGCCTCAGGGAGGGAACACAGGAGAACTTTTCTTTGGGACCCGGTGCCTCCAACAGGAAGCATGTGGTACGAACGAGATGACTTGTGGGTGGAGGAGCCGCTCAGGGTCTCTGCACCATCTCTCACACACCTTCCTCCTGAAGCAGGAGTACTTCCATACATCATGCAGCTCTTTCTGTCGCTGACATTTTCTTCCTCCTCAGCTCCTGGCTGACGGATACAGATGTATTTTGTTACAGCCTCTGGCTCCCTCGTCTCTCCTTCCTGTTCTCCATCCGTTCTCCCCCCCGGAGGTCTCTGGCTCGCCTGAACACCTGAATGATTTGCAGAGAGCGTCCTCGTTGCTCCTGCAGGTCTTTAGTAAACATCTCTCTGCAGACATGTTGCACACATCCTGTATGAAGCTACAAGGTGCCTCTGTGAGATGCAGGAATGGATGTCTCACAATCAAGATGTTGGGGTTAAAATACTCATTTACAATCTAAATGAAGCCTCAACTAGTAGGTGCTTAGCTTAGCTTAGCATAAATGCTGGAAACAGCTAGCCTGGCTGCTCTCCAGCTCACTTATTAACACATCAAGTGTTGCTTGTTTCACCTGCACTTGTGTGAAGACGACACAGGTGTTCATGTGCTGGACGGCAACGTGGCGTGCTGTCCCGCCGCTGTGGTCCAGACTGGAACATCTCAGCATCTCTGACATGGATTGTGATGAAATGTGGTTCATCGTTCATGCTCCCCTCAGGATGAACTGTAATCACCAGGTCACGCACGCTAACACGTTAACCTAAGTGCTAAACATCAGCATGTTAGCATGTAGCTAAGTGCAGCCTCACAGAGCCGCTGTGACTCTTAGTCTGGTGTAACTTTTATTTAGTTGGGTGTCATCTTCTTTCTGTGAAGCTCTTTGGAACGTGTCTCTCTGCAGAAAGGAAGCTCGGCCCTTTGCTTTCTGTGCAGGTTCAGTTGAGCACACAGAGCGCCGTGTTTTCTTCCACTCTTCTGTTTGACAGCTGTTAATTCCTGGAAATGAGGGCAGTAAACCGCCGTGTGCTCTGCCGGCAGCAGTGACGCCTCAGCAGACACCCAGAGAGACACCCAACAGAGGCGCTTACAGCTGGCATCCAAAAGGACAATGTGGCTGTGGAAACAAAACCTGAACTGGATATTTTTTACATTCTGGTGTGTTTCTCAATGACTAAGTTCAGGTTGTTCTTCATAGCACAGTTTTCTCAGTGACAGATTGGAGGGGAGGGGTTTGAGGGGCCAGGAGAGCGTGATTGACGTATAATCTGCACACTAAGGGGAGAAAGTTCCAGGTGAACTCATGAAAGTCCTAAATGTGTGGTCTTCCCTCCCCCCGACCTTCATTTGTCCCTGGACGTTATCATCACTATTTATTTGAGAAGAAACTGCTGAAAAGAGGTTTTGTCTCTTTTTGGCTGCTCTGAGCACCCGTACTTTAACTGCACACTGACAAAAGAGTGACATGAAGAAAAACACATCAGAATGTAAAAAGTCCAGGTTGTTTTCACAGGCTGCTGGGCCGCTGGAGGGAAACATACCTCCGTAGGAAAGAGTCTTTCTCACCCGGCCTGATGGAGCTTAATGCGCCATGACACTGAGGTGAGGAGCCATCGTGGGTCAGAGACAGATGGCTGTGGTGTCACTGAACACCTCCAGCAGAGCCAACAAGCCTGGACAAACAGGAGGCAGGAAGTCCTTTACCTTCCAGAGGAGTGTCCTGCGTGTTGTCCTCCGAGACCATGAAGACCGTCTCCGTCTCCTGCAGGCGACTTGCAGCTGAAGGTTGTGGATAAAAGACTGAAAATGTTCTTTTATATTTGCTTTTCTTTCAGTCTCTGTTCGGGACTTTTGATCAGATCCATATTTTATGTGTTCAGATGTGCTACTTAAGTAAAAGTACCAGTACAACAGTGTACAAATACTACACTACAAATACTTAAGTACATGAAGTGTTATCAGCTAAATAAACTTAAAGTATTAAAAGTAAAAGTGATCACGCATAAAAACATCTCCCTCAGAACTGTGAGTACTGCAGTACTTCTGCAAATGTACTCAGTTACTTTCCTCCACTTCCTCCACAGCTGGATAACAGATGCAGTCACGCCACCTGCAGGTCCTTCTGCAAACTACACAAAGTGGAGCATGAAGATTCACGGAGGAAAAGTACGTTTGCATCTGAACTGTAGACGAGTACTTTTTCTTTTGAATAACTACATTTTACTGGTAAAGTCTGTACTTTTACTGCAGGGCTTTTACTGGGTGTTTCTACACTGTGGTACTTTTAGTAGTAGTTTTCTCATGTGTCCTCAGTAGCTGTTGAACGTACAGTCTCCATCTGCTGATGAAGACCATATGAGGTTGAAAGCTCCAGAAAAAGCTGGTAAGTGGACCCTGAGTTAGGATTTCGTCAAATTACACAAGCGAAGACACTCGAAACACATCCCATGAATCATGAATATCCAGAAGAAATCACACGAGACCAAATCAGTCATGTCACATGTTTTATTTCTAACACAAACCGGCCCGAGTCCAGACTTCTGGTCACCATCACACAACCAGAGCAGCGCTGCACAGCCTCAAACTGATCTCAGACCAGCAAAACAGCCCCTGACAGGAGAACCGAAGAGCTCCACGACCAGCGTGAAAGCCTCGTGCGTCCTCCGCAGCCTCGTCTCGTCTGCCGCGACATTAAACACGACAGCATGAAAGCCTCATAAATTAACCTTTAAGAAAATAAATATGCACTTGAATCACTGTAACAGGCCTTTTCACACGTCTGTAACAGGTCGCTCAGTGAAGCGTGTAGGTAACATCAGGAAGTCAGACCAAATAATAAGAATAAGAATAAGAATAATAACACGGAACAGGAATCATGACCCCAAATCACCATCTAAAGCTCTCGGCTGCAGAAAAGCTAAAAGCTGCATGTTTACAAGTGTATCAGTGTGCACGTGTGGAAACAATATTCAGGACTGCATGTGAGTGTGTGCGTGCTTGGAGTGTGTGTGTTCGTCTAGTTGTCGATGTTAACCCCCCCCTCCATGTCGTCCACAGATCTCTTCTTGGCGAACAGGTGGGTGGGGTCTCGGCCCCTGAAGCCGGGCTGGATGTTGAACACGGGCATGTTCCTCCAGCTGGAGGGGTTGTTGGAGGCGCCGGAGCTGGAGCCGGCGGCGCAGGGTTTGTTCTGGACGAGCTGGAGGAAGGTCTCCATGTCGGGGCCCAAGCGGGCCACGAGGCCGACCCTCACCGCCGCCACCGTCTGCTCGTCGCAGGCCTGCAGGCTCTGCAGCAGAGTGCTGTAGTATCTGGACAGCAACACCAAACACACACACGGAGATGATCAACAAGCACTTACATCTGCTTCCAGCTGCAGCATCGTGTGTGTGAGGTCACTGCTGACCTGTTGGGGAAGTGAGTCGGCAGCTGCACCACCTCTCCGATGGTGTCGGGGTTGGTTTGAGCCACGGTGCAGATGTCCAGGCTGGAGTAACACTCCTCTTGCACCTTTTTAAAAAGACAAAAGCTGTGTGAGCGAGCAGCCGAGAGGAGCGGCGGCGGCGCTGTGTGTGCCGTGTCTCACCTCGGCGATCATCCTCTGGAAGATGTTGCAGCGGCGGATCGTTTGGGAAACCTTGGACGTGATTCCCTGAGAGATGCACTGCAGGCTTTTCTTTACAAAGGTTTTACCCTGTAGAACAACACACACACACACACAGTTGAGGTGAGACAGGTAGAGCGACAGACAGGTAGACGGACGGAGCGACAGACACACCTCTGTGTTGAAGGTAGCAGCTGTGTGGAGGAAGAGTTCGCAGATTTCATGCATCCCGTCGGTGTCGCAGGTTGAGTTTTCCAGACAGGAGAAGAATCCACAGCCGACGGCCACGGCTCCGTTCAAACATCTGGCCACATCAGCTGCACGCACACACACACACACACACACACACACACACACACCAGTTCAGAAGCAGTGTGAACTGTCAACAACACAATAACACATGCAGCAGTGTTTTATCCTTTACTGTAATAAAAGTACTAAAAATGCGCTGTTACAAGTAAAAGTCCTGCAATAAACACGTTGCTGAAGTATGATGGAGTATAATCAGGTTAATGTAGTTAAAGAAGTAAAAGTATTCATCTACAAGTACACATCTGAGAAGCTGCAACCAGGAAATGATAACACATGTTTCATTTCTATAGTGAAGCATCATATTTTAAGTTCTCCATATGTTTCCTTTGTTTCTAGTAACTAACGTGAAGTATAAAGTACAAGTACCTCAAACATGTACTAGTTAAGTACAGTACTTGTGTACTTAGTTACATTCCAGCTCTGATAAAGAAGAATCTGTTAAAAACAAACAAAGTTTTCTGCACACACACAGAAGCAGTCAGAGGAGAACCGTGACTCACTCGGGCTGTTTGAGGAGAACCGTGCCCGGCGGGGAGCAGCCTCCTCCGGCAGCAGCTGGAAGCAGGCGGCGGAGCTGAGGGCGAGGAGCAGGAGCAGAGAGGAGCCGAGCAGCATGTTGTCTCAGGAGGATGGTGGTTGTTCTGGTTCAGGGTTCTGGTCTTCCTGCTGGTCCTGTTGCATGTCCTGCCTCACCGTCCACAGCCGGTATTTCTATCCGGTCTGGCCAATCAGAGCGCGGAGAGGGGGGTTAATGATTGATTCTGGGGTGTAATTAACCCACACAGCTAATTGGATATTTACACACACACACACACACACACACACACACACACACACACACACACACACACACACACACAACACACGACATTTCCGAGCAGGAGTGACCTCCTGGCATAATTTTACACTTTGTTTTTTACTTTACTTCTTTTAAAGCACAACACAACACCTGTGATATATTTCTATTAATATTATCAGCTGATAATAATAATAATGATAATAAAAATAGTTTCATTTGTTTAGGGCACAATCAAAACTAATAATCATTATTTATATATAATTAACATTATATTTACAATGGGCAACAAGAAATGACTTTAACGGTTGAATAAAAGCTAAATATACCACAAAATACAAACTAATCACATAAACTGTGTCCATAAATGAAGTTTTAAGTTGATTTTAACAGAATAGTTGGTGTAAGATGTTGTTTTTTGGCTGGTTATCTGTAATAATGTGTAACTTTCTAAAAATAACAGGACAAGTTAAGTGGGAAACAGGATGCGTCAGTTTGTGATTCCAGTCACGTCTGTTGTTTTTCCTGTGACTCTGAAGAAGCTGAGTGACCCTGAACACACCGGGACCGTTTGTCCTTCAGAGACTTTAGCAACAATGAGTTATTGTCCATTACAAGTAAAAGTCCTGCATTCAAAAGTATTAACAGCTCCGTGTAGTTAATATCAGCAGCACAAGTAGGCTAAACAAATGTTATCAGCAGTAAAGTACACAAGTAATATCAGCTAACAGTAGCTAACTACTTTATATAGGACAGTTAGCTAATTTAGCTACTTTATATACAGTTAGCTAGTTTAACTACTTTATATACACAGTTAGCTAGTTTAACTACTTTATATAGTTAGCTAGTTT
>JAVQJD010057674.1:0-18442 GCA_036023655.1 Nannoperca australis
TTCACAGCAGTCTGTAATAGTTGCAGCAGCGACAGCTTTGGTGACAAATGTAGGTTCATACGGCATAAAAAAAGACCTAATGAGCAGAACGAACAACACAAACAACAAATTTACTTTTAAAAAAGCAGATGCCCCTAAGAGAAAAAAAAAAAACTTGCCCAATCATTTATACTTTAGCTGACCTCTGCACGATTGACAGCACCTGACTGACTGGGGCTGCAAGCGAACCGCTGCTAGTGCGCACCACACACATCAATCATGTCATTATAAGCTGAAACAGCACAGAGTGCCGACAGTCATTTCAACCTGGAAAAATAATGTGGCTAAATAGCCGGCACTTTAGTGACAAGCACGTAGGGAACACTTCAGTTTCAACAACAGAAAAAAAAAATGTTCGCAGTAGATGTACTAGCAACACATGGGGTTACTGTGAAAGTGCTGCAAAGGACAAATCATAGGTGGTTTGTAAGACTTATGTACTGGTATTTTTATTTAAGGAATATTTTGACATTTTGGTGTGATAAACGCTTTGTTGCAAAGTTAGATGAGAAAACTGATACTGCTTACATTAAATTTGAAGCTGCAGCTAGCAGCCGGGTAGCTTAGCTTAGCATAAAGACTGGAAACAAAGGGATACAGCTAGTCTAGTCTCTGTGTAACAAATAACAAATGTTATATCTGTTTGTTTAATCTGTACAAAAACCTGCTGGTGGATAGATTTTGATACCTCTGGACAGAGCAAGGCTAGCTGCCCCCCCCATTTCCAGTCTTTATGCTAAGCTATGCCATAAGAGTGTATGGATACCTATTGGATACGAATAATATGAATAATAATTTATGAATAAAAACTACTGAATTCCTTTACCAAATATTGTTGCTAGATGATCACTTTAAATGTTTGTAATGCTGTTTGTTATTTTCAGAAAAGCATGCAATTAAAACAATGTTAATAATGACAATACACGCAAATCACTTGTAAACACTGCACTGTGCATTGTGGGTGGATAAGAATGCATGCAGCTATGACTGACTGTGTCTTAATGGGTTCTTTTCCTGAGACGTGGCTAAATGACATCAGTGTGCAGCCGGCACGTCGAGCTGTAACGCTGCTACACAGCTGCCGCAGCAACACGCGTCTGCTGCAGAAAACACATAAAGATTAAGCATCGACTGGAAGTAGAGAGCAATTGAATCTTACTTTTATTGATTCGCCAGCCCTTGAGCAGGAGAAGTGCGGTGCATGTGAATGCGCAGGTGTCAGTGTGAGTTTGTGAGAATTTATATCTGTTAGTGTTTTTAGATACGCAGCTCTTGTGTGTTCCTTTTTTGTGTTTCTTTTAAAGCTTTTGTGTTTTTCTCTGTACAAACAAAGAAAAACACAGTGTGTGTCTGTGTACAGAGTTTGTGTCTGTCTGTGTGTCTCTATTTTTAGACAAATGTATTTATTTGTGTGACATCATGTGTTTGTCTTTCTAACTGTGTATTTTCATGTATCTGTCTGTCACATTTGTGTGTCAGTGTGTGTGTGTGTGTGTGTCTTATCAGGACGAGCAAGCTGTGTGCATTCCCCAAAGTGGTGTCGTGTTTGAGGGTTTGAGGTGTACAGTGAATTCAAAAAGGACATGCGATTAATGAGTAAATACACCAAGTGACACCAGGAGGCCCTACAGAATGATTGAACCCCACTGAGTTTGCTGTTGTTAATATAAAGCCTGTGTGTGTGTGTGTCTCAGTCAGTAAGAGAGGATATAATCCCACTCAGCGTGATCCCTCTATCGACAGACCTCCCACTTTCCCGCTACCAGAAAACGCACCGGCACTCACAGATATACGCTCACGTTCATTGCTGAGACCTGGAAGCAACATGACCGCAGACCCCCAGGTTAGCCAAGCTCTATTTGGAAGAGGAAACACTTTACAAACCGACCTCTCCCCGTTCAATTTTGACCTACCATACTTGCTGTAGTACTTGTGCCATGAGGTCTCGTTGCTGACATTTGCGTACCCACTTTTGGTTTTTACCTCTGAATAAAATGTTCAGATAATCAGTCTAATAGTCAATCAGTCTAACTGCTCATGTCTCTTTCCCTCGTAGGACTTCATTTTAGAAATGTCACCACGTTCCCAGATCACTGCAATAATGAACAATAATGTGAACGCAAGGTTCACTTACATAGACGTTTCCTGAGCTTTTGACTACATCCCACGGTTTTACACAGCAAATGAAACATTGTATATAAATGTGATTTATATGATACCTGAAAAAGCCCCATTTACTGATAAAATTTGTGGCATATACAGTCAAATGCTCTAGTAAAATTAAAATTTATACTAAATGAGTTGTCTGCATATATGTCTGTTCACACGGCAACAAGAATAAACTAAAGTTAAGTCCAGTCCATCAACTTTGAAATACAATGTTACTCTTACCACCAGGTAAAAACATGGGCTAGAGTTGTAATAAACCTCAATTATCCTTTAAAAGTGAGACACACACTTCTGGTATACCCAAGAAAAAGCGGTACACACTCACACCGGCTCCTTTTCTACTGAATCCTCCGCCTCCCACCTTCTGCGGCAATACCCGGCCAATAATTCGGTCTCCTCTTAAATATTTCACATTCATTTTAAATAATTCGCTCTCATTTTTAGCACTGGCAAAAGCCACAATGCGCAGCCGAGCCCACACACACGGCGCTACACAAGCACGCACAAAATGAGGCATAAAGTTAATTAGACATGGAGCTGAGAGAGAGCCTCTTCCTGCTGTGACACAATCATCTGCACTGCACCTCTAGGGGAGAGAGGGGTGGGGAGTATGTACGTGTTTGTGCCTTAATATACACACAAACACACCCACACACTAGCTTATATACAATCTAAACAGATACAAACGCACGCGGGAGCAGCATTTATAAATCGGTATACATTCAGACAGATAAACAAACGCGCACACACGGAGAAAAAATGGTGTCTAAGCATCAGTTCACTGCTGTGAAACTATTTAAATTACAGTGAGGTGAATCACTATCAGACTTCATAAACTGCTCTCAGGTGAGACGTAAACATTGCAGTGAGGATATTCCACTGACTAACTCCCCTTTCATTTAGGCTGCACAAAGCTTTGAAAGGTTACAGTTAAAAAATATAACAGCGACATATCTTTTAAGAAACAATGTTCTGGTTTCTCAGGATAAACCACAGTCCTCACTGTAATCAGTTGTCATCGGAAATACCTTTGACCAAAGAAATAGTCCCTCACAGATAACGTTAAATGAAGAAAGCTGGACATTGTTTCTGGAAAGAAATGTTTTTGTTGAATTTTTTTTTCTTTGTAATGTTAGACAGATTTTTGTGTCAAATGTTCATTTTTTTTATTTTTATTTATATAATTTCTGTTACTATTTTAGGACATATTTAAGAACACATCGCTTTGCATTTCACTGAACACTTCTGTACGTCACAAATAAACCTTTGAATCATTTGAATCCCACATATGTCCTGCTGCCTTAAATACTCACAAGAGCACCTAATGTGTATTTCCGCAGCTGCAAATAGTTCCCAAAATCTGCACTATTTGCTCCTTTTTGAATAATGTTTACCCAGCTGTTTAGGCAGTTTATTTAGTCTTTATTTTGAATGAAACTACATGTTTCTATGTTCAGTAGGACTGAGACACACACAAACACACACAGACACAACTTCCAGAGTTATCTCACTGAAGACAAAAGAAGTGGTTTATGTAACTACAGTGTATAAAACACCCCAAAGAAAAAAACACCTTATGAGGCATCAGTATCATCTGCTCCTGGGAGACTGTGTCTGCTGATAAATCTCTCTCTCCCCTTTAATCCCTCTGTCTCCTACTTTATTCCTTCGCTGCCAAAACCCTCCTCCTGTGTAAAACTGCACGTTTTCCCTTGTTCCTCGTCTTCATTTTTCGTGTCTTTTAACTGTCTAATTTTATTTCTTTACCGCTCTTTATGTCTCACTTTCAAACAGCCAGGGTTACTGAGAACGCACATTATAATGGGGGAAAAGACGCTTGCGTTGTCCTTGTCCAAGGAGAAAAATGGAAGGAAAAAAAAGACAGCAACGGGGGAGGGGCTCAGGAGGGAGATGTCCAAATGTTTGTTTATGCCTAATTGGGCCACAGATGAGCCAGCGGCCATCCCAGATAATAGTCTATCCAGAAGGAAGGAGGAGACGAGCATGAAGGAAGGGAAGGAGATAGAGAACAGAGGTACTGCAGAGGAGAAACGAGGAGCAGTGGTGGGGTTTAAAAGAAGAATGTAGAGAGGAAGCAAGTGAGGGTGTTTGGCTATGAGGGGAGAATATCAAGAATAGGAGTGAGGAAGAGGGGATAAAAGCAGAGTGAGGAATTAAAGGAGTGGCAGTGGGAACTTGTGGGAAGTGCTATCTAGTAATTAGTCTAAACAAGACTGTGCAGTGTGTGGACGCACTACAAAAGCCTATACTGCTCCAGTATTTGCTACATGCAAAATGACACACTGCATCTAATTAGGGCAACATTTTGGAGCTAAAATTCTCCCTGAACTTACCTAGTGGGCTCACAGAGGTGCAGAAGTAATGTACAAGCATACCTAAAAGGGCACATCCAACAAATATGCAAATGTGTTTCAGTGCATGGCTGGTGAATTCGCTCAAAGCTAGAGGACTGATATGAATGCTTAGATCAAAAGTTGGTGACGAAATGGACAAAAAAACAAAAGTCAACCAAGGAATTTGAAAAAGGAACAACACATTGGCTAACACATTAACTTCCGCAGATAGTGTTTGTACTGGAAACAAAGCAAGTGATTGTAAGTGACAGTAAATAAAGGTTGTGGGAATGTTTCACTCTCGATGTGACCCTCTCAAATCAGTGTAAGTGCTGGTGACCGTCAGTCTGTGGTGTAATCTGAAAGGCGTCCTCCCGTCCCAGTGGCGCAAGTTTGAAATCGACCATGTGAGCGAATGATCAGTTTACGTGCTATAGCAACTAAAAACACAATGTACCTTGTCCCCGTTTTAGTCTGGATTGTGACAGAAACTGAAACTTGACATTTTGAATTGTAGACTTCTAAATGAGGAAAACATGTGACTGCAAAAACATTAAAGTTAAGATATTTAGCTAACAATGGATTAAATAACTATGTGTAATGTGAAAGCGGTTGCTCCTGTTGACGAATCTTCAAAAAAGAATCATTTTAATTCAGCTCTACAGCTTATTGTTTTTGGTTTTCCAGCACGCAACATTAATATCCAGGTCTAGTCTCATTGCTCCCATCAGCATTGTTTCAAGCAGAGCTGTTTGTTCTGAGTTAAAAGGAGAGAGAGTATTAGACGTCAAGGTTAGGTCAGGTAGCAGGAAACAGGTCTCCAAATTCTGAATTATCATATTGAGTGATGTTTTGATGCACTGTATTTAAACTGGCCTAATACACCAGTGATTGAGTCATCTAGCCTACTGGGTAAACCCCCACACTAACACAGCCTTACAACTTGGGTCTGGATCTCAGCAATCACTTTGGTGTGAACAATTCTATCATATGGAAGCTTTTCTAAATGTTCCCGACGGAAGCAGGCATCATCTGCATGGACAGTTTGAGTTGCTCCCCTCTGGACAGAGACTCAGAGTAGCCTGCTAAAGGCCCGGACTGACCCTGTGAGAAATTATTTTATTTTATTTAACATTAAACATCTAAGTTAAATGCTCATGATTTTTCTTTCATATGAAATCAATGGATGGTGACGGCGAAGTCATTTTAGCCACTGATGATAGAGTTAGATGATGATGGCTGGATGTGCTGCAAGTTTTATGTTATGCTGTCACTTGATGTGAATTGTTTTATGTCAGCTCAGTACTGGGGTTTTTAACAACTGTTTTACATATTTCCCTTAAATGTTTTATGCATTTTAGTGTGTTTTATGTACAGCATCTTGTGTTTAGGTCCTTGTTTTTATTGCAAGACAAATTTCCCTTCAGGGCCAAGTTAAAGGTTTCAAGTTAAAGTTGAGACCAAAGAATCTAAGTGCATCCATTGTGCTGTCATTTTGAAGGCAAACATAAGAGAACAGAATCTCAACCATCACTGTTTTTGTCTGAGAGCAACGTGCCTATACAGTAAAGTGCTGTGCCTCCATTTAGCTCAAAAAACATCATTCATCTTTTAGTCAGTGGAAAATCTGAAAAACAAGAATAAAAGAAGAAGAACAAGAAGAATAAAAAATCCTGAAAGCAACATGAAGTAGAGAAACAGGAAAGTCGGGTGACGTGTAGACTAACTATCCTGCCTCTGTAACGAACGATGACATCAATGTCCCTCCTCGCCACTCCATCATTCCATCGGAGAGAAATTCATTACATTCCTCTCCAGCTGTCCATCAATCAATCCTTCCTGGCAGGGGTGACTTGTCTTCCTTTTTCTTTTTCTTTTTTACACGTTAGCAAAAAAATTGCAGTGCATTTTCATTTTTTCCAAACCCAGCTTTCAATTTCCTGTGGGTGGCTGACGTCTGCTGGCTGTCGACGAAGCGGGCTGACGCCGGGTACTTGATGTCTGTGTTGTCTGGTTGGAGCAGGGGCGGGCTGGGTTGGGGTGCGCTCTACAGGGACCCTAAAGCTCTTGGGAAAAAGTACAGAGAAGAGCGGGAGATTGAAGTCACTCCAGCTCCCGCCTCAGAAGCTGACAGCCGAGAGATTAGTGGTTAATTAAGTCAGGCGAGTTGACTGGCATGCGGGGAACAGCCCCCGAGCAAATCGTAGTTTTCATTTGGTCGGAAAACAAGAGCAGAACTACCGCAGCCTCTGGGGAGAGCTCACTGGAAGACACTAGACTGTAGCCAAAAGCAGCGCGAATACTTCCTAACTCCCTGGTTTCTCATCCCCCTCGCACATCTGGAGAGGCTAGATAAGGAACATGTAATGAAAACAAAATGGTGATTGACACCTTGCTCGCTATGTGCATATTTAAAGCCGTGTGAATTTACATTTTCAGGTGTTGAAGGATGCAAAGAGAGAGAGAGATGAGAGGAGAGGGGAAGAGAGGACGACACGGTATGTGTCACTTGAGAATACTGAATGAAAGAGAAGAGGAAAGGCATACAGAGAGTAGAAGAGATTTGCATGGAGCATTTTTAGAATGTCACGCCTCAGTAGGACCATAAACACCATTCTCTGACCTCGCCGCCCGGCTGCACACACACACACACACACACACCTTGGTATTTCTCTGGAGGGGGACAGAGAAAGACAAGATCCGACCAACCACACTCCGACCACCGCACAAAACACAACAGCTTTCTCCTTTGATAGCCCATCAAAGAGAATGTCCTGCTTTTGAAAGAGATGTAAATAGCTCTTCAATAACATCAAACAGGTCATGGAAATCACATGAAAAGCACCAGCAGGTTGAAGGTTTGGTTGGAGCAAGGTCATGACGTTTCCCAATTGCTCAGCTTAGTCTGCTTTTATTGGATGTTGTAAAAATCATGAAATATTCTCACATTTTACTCAATAAAAGGTTTTGTTTTAAGAACAGTTGGACATTTTTGGTGCTTTCTTGAGTTGGATGCGATTGTTGCCAATTTTATGTCTGTAGGGTTAATGTGAAGATACCTCCAACAACCGGTTAGCACGGCTTGTCATAAAACATGTATACAGGGTCAGCAGATCAGCCCGGCTCACAATCTGGCTTTACACTTTAGTTTCTGTACCGATTTAAACAAATTTGTTAAAACACATTAATTTGTGAGCTTAGGATGTGCTGGTGAAAAGGCTAGCCGTTTCCCCGTTTCCAGTCTTTGTGCTAAGCTAAGCTAACTGTCTCCTGGATGTCACTACATACTTAGCACACAGACATGAGAGTGATATCGATCTTCTCATCTCATGTCCAAAGACATTTTTGTTCCTTTTTGGAGTTTATGAAATATGATGTTTTACATAGCATGAGGGCAGCTGGAGAAAACATTATGCATTTCCAGGCCTTGATTTACTACATTGAACAATTCTGGCAAAAACTTCCCAATTTTTGGTTTATTTATACCCCCAGTACTGTGTGTTCACAATTTCATTTTTTCTTGAAAGCGGATATCAATACAAACCAAACAGATGGTACCCAAGGATTTAAGGTCTACAGAATAGCTTCCTTTATTTTTTGATGTTTCCACAAATTGCTGAAAACCACTTTTTTGGATGTAAGCTCCTTTTGTTTTTTTAAGCCTGTGCCCTTGGCAAAAAATACCACAGGCACAATTCTAATGGGTTTAGTTTAATTGTAGCCACTGTGCTTCAGAGGTTACCCCACCTGGCATTCAGATGATGAATGAGGGTAGAAATGAGCATCCTTATGTTGCAGTAAGGGAGCAAGGGACAGGAGACATCTGAGCACTGTGGCCTAAGGCTGTGTTAGAGTGTGTGTTTGTGATAAACAAAGATAAAGACAAAAATGCAAACCAAAAAACTAATATTTGACTTCAAATTTCAATTTCCCCACTGGACATTTATTATATCCTTCCTTTTGTCTATGCAGTATATTCGTTTTGGTTGGTACTGTTCCTCTCACCTCTAGTTGTTATCTACTTGGCTCTTTTTCCATTTGCCTGCGAGTTGCTGGTGTCAAATTAACTCGGCAATAATAACCTCCATTCTCTGTTCCCGTGCATTTTTACGATTTGCTGCATCAATCACAACTTTCTTGCAGCTGACGGATTCTAATCAAGAGCTACCTATGACTTAATGAGCAACTTCACAAGTGAACCCAGACCTCATTTGATATTTATACACTTATATTATTCCCTGGATGAAAGCGCCAAAGAATGAGCAGGGGGAAAAAAATCATCTCATATCATCGTTAAATTTAATTTGTCTGTACTCTGAAAGTTAAACTGGTGCAGAAGTTTTCCCCGCAACTTGCACACACTGCTGAAAAGCTCTGCTCATCAAATCATCACTTTTACCAACTCAGTTCACTTGGCACTTGACACTCTGGCGCTGTCATCATTATCACCATTTGCTGCAGAGACGAGTCTGCCTTGCCATTAGCCGGCAGCCACCCTGCAGCAGTAGAAGGCTGAAGGGTTAAACGTGTCCGGTTGGGGCTCTGGTCAGAGCCGAGGGAGGCAGAGGGAAAGTTCAAAGAGAAAGGGAACATTAGGGATGAAATAGTGCAATAACCCCAAGGCAGAGCAGAGGCTCAGGCAGGGTTCAGTAAATTAGCAATATCTTTTCCCAGCATAGATCAATGTAGCATTACGGTAAAGAAGATGGAAAGATGGAAAGGGAGAGGGATGGTGGAACAGAGGGAGGGAAAAGCCAAACAGAGAGAGAGACAGTAACAAACTAATAATTTGTCTCTGCCTCGGACATGCGTTCTGTCTCTGTGGTTCTCTCTCTGACTTTTAAATCCCACCAGTGATATCTCCAATCAAAGAGGGTAATCACAGAACCAGGATGGCCAGTTTCCAGCCGATAATCACTGAGCAAAACCACTTCAATACAAATGAAGGCCTGATTATAGGCTTAATGAATTAAGAGGCAGGCAGTGGCTAATAGCACTATTGTACACCCACAGTCAAGTAGCCCACACAAACACAAAATCAAATGTGATTTTCCACTATCGCAGCCCTGTTTCCAATGAAATCTGGACATGGTGTTTCATACCTGTGACTAAAAGCATCTCAGGATGATACAGCTGCCAGTAGACCTTTGTACAGGCCTGCAGTGTAATAAAGTGGTAGTTTAACATCTTGACATGCACAAGAGTGTGGCCACAATGGTTCGAATGGCAGTTTATCGTTTCACAGACATTAAAATTCCCCAAGTCAAATCCACCAGCCAGGATTTTAATTTAGTCTTGATAGAGTTTCTGTTTTAATTGTTATTCCACTGCACCTGGGTTGAGAGTTTTCACATCAATGTGCAAACGACATTACAGTCACTACTCACTGCCTCTTACCTCACAGCCACAGGGGGAAATTAGACTGGCAGGAAATAATACCTCAAAAGGGTTACTGTATAACCTCACAATCTTTCAGGGGGGTTCCATACAGTTGTACTGCATCATACAAATAAGGGGGCATCACTGAATGGTTTGATGAGTAGGAAAAAGTCTGTGAATTATATGCTACAAGCAGCAGATGAGTATACCTTCTTCTAGACAGGAAGTTAAAGACTACACGCAGCAGCAGAATACAGCAGCAGGGTTTGGAAGAGTCCATACTAAGGACATTAAACACCATGTCCAATTAAAACACATCCACACCACCCAGCTGCAGAAGCAGTCTTTGATAATGTGCTTTTGCAAAGTATTCTGTACTTAAAAAGAGAAAAACAAATCCCTCAATATCAATAACAGTAGCAATAGTGAACCAGTTACCAAACCACACTCTGTAATGCTTACTGAATGCAGTTTTGTGGTGGTGTAGTGATCACTGCTGTCACTGTGCAGAAGTGCCTCAGTATGACACTGGACCCAACCAGGTCTGAATGAAGAGAATCTTTCTACAGGGATCAATAAAGTCCCACATGTTTAATCATCATTGCATTAACCTAAGAGGCGATGTGGCAGTGAGGGCACTCTCGTGGGAAGCTGCTTTTTATGGGACACTAACTTTGTTACTCTCGTTTCGCTCATCTGCTGCAGTTGCCTTGCAGAAGCCCAATAGCCGCAGCACTGAGAAAACCTAATCCATTCTCTCTTTTTCTCTCTCTGACTCTGTCGCTTTCACTTAGTGGCTCTCTGTTACACACAGTGCTGCTAATGCATGCGCACATGCACTAAACCACTGGACACACGAGCACACGGGAATAAAAAATGACCGCATAAAGACACTCTGCCTACGCAGAAAACAGCCCGCGCCCCGTGGAGTATGGATTGCATTCGAGGGAGGTTGCCTCGATAGATCACAGCACGTTTATTGGCTCCCTGGATTCCCCTGAGTTCATCAGGCTCCAGAGGAGGAGGAGGAAGAAGTGCAGAGACTGAATATAGATTCACTCTACCGTTGTCTGCTGGGCAGGCTCGGCCGCTCCATCAGCCTTTACCCTATTAGAGGCCATGATGGACTGTGACAGTGTTTGTAAGTGCTTGCATGTGCATAGTGAGTGAGCAGAGGCTGGGTGGGTACGGGTAAAGGGAGCGCAGTGCACTGGACATACAGAATATTATAGACAACTTCTCGCTGCAGTCGCTTTTGTGTATCTGAAATGTCTCAAATGCGTTTTCAGACAACTGAAAACGCATTTGAGACTCAGACTCATAATCCTGCTCATTCACCTTTTATATACTCCTCTTACTGTTATTGGGAAATCAATATGGTATTTACTCAAATTCACCCCCTTTGCATCATGAAAAGAGAAGAGTGGATAAAAGTATATTTAGTATATTTAATCGAGTATATTCGGAGGTACTTGTACATATAATTAAGTATGTCCATTTTATGCTACTTCATACTTAAGATGGTAAATACTTAATTTATTTGACAGCTGGAGTTAGTAGTTGCTTGGCAGATTTTACATATGAAAACATTTGATATGCTTATGAAATACAATAGACTGTTATGGTCTGGCTTCTTCTGGTTTCAATCAGATGGTTTAATTTCAAAAATCTGTTTGTGTCCAAAGTCTGACACTTTTACTTTTACTTTTGATACTTTAAAGACATTTTGCTGAGAATACTTCTGTACTTTTACAGAAGTAGGATTTTAAAAGCAGAACATTTAGTTGTAATCGAATACGTTGTGGTATTGGTACTTTTACTTAAGTAAAGGATCTCAATACTGTTTCCACCACTTGACCCGACAAGTCCTCCGGCAAAGGATGGGATGAGGAGAGGAGAGGGAATTACATGAGGAAAAGAGAAGAAAAAGGGAGAGGACATTGGCATTATCTACTTTTTGAAGTGAATGTAACCAAGATGGTTCACACACACCCACACTGCACCTGATCACATTACATCCTTATGGGCAGAAAGGCAAGGGGCACCATGGAGCAGCAGAATGACAGACAACAGTAGAGCAAAAGAAGAAAAGAGGCAGAGGCAGAAATAGTAAATCCCTTTTCCTAAAGGATTTAAAAGTGAAATGCAAGACAACAAAGAGAAGGAAAGGAGGGAAGTATGTGAAGACTCACATTACAGTAAGAGAGGGAAGGTCACCGCTGGGAGAAAGAGACAGAGACAGAGTGCTCTGGTTACTGGCAGCCAGTGGACAGAGAGACAGAGAGAGTGATAACCAGGGGACAGCTGGAAACACAGAAGCAGGGCTGGGCGAGCGGGGCACTGCCGGCTGCCCGCACAGCCAGAAACATGAGCAGGGGCGTGTGTGACTACATGCGGAGGAGTCGAGGGGAAGACAGAGCGGCAGCAAAGACAGGAAAGAGAAGAAGAGCGTTAAGGGCATACAAGGGGTGTGTTATGTGTGTAATCTGGTACTTGGCACTGAGTGAAAGGTTAGGAGCGTCACTGAATGCCACCACCGGACTGTCAGAGGTCGTTTTCATCGTCCTTTTATTGCTTTTACTGTTTGAATTGTTATTTATTTGTATTTATTGATCATTCATCTTTGTCTTGAAGTGGAACTAGCACACAATTTCAATTTGTCCAAAATCTGCAAAACTAATTTCTTTCCCATGAGCGTCGACTGTGCTTTGTGTTTAGAGCCAGTTAGCTAATTTCAGGATGCTAACATACTAAACTGAGATGGCAAACATGGTAAACAATATTCCTGCTAAACATCCGAGTGTTAGCATGGTCATATTGAGCATGTTAGCATGCAGAGGTTAGCATTTAGCTCAAAGCACCGCTGTGCCTCAAAAGGCTGCTAGCATGTCGGTGTTAATTTAATTGAATCTTTCATATTATATTACATTTTAGACGTATCCCTGCATTTGACTCTGCACTCCCCCCCCCTAACCTGCCCGGGCGCACCTGCTTGCTGAGGAACGGAGATGCACCCAGATGGCTATATCATTAAGAGCACGGGGCAGCGCAATGGCAGGCATTGAACTTAATATGCTTAATGGTGTGTATAATGTAAAGGAAATGAGGACTGAAATGAGCGGCGGATTGGAGTGAGTCAGGGCCTGCTGTAGTGTGAAGGAGCTCGGCGTGCCGAGGTTTTAATCTAGAGAGGAGACTTTTGGGTTGAGCAGGCGGAGGCAACACAAAGCCAATTTTTCACACGGCACGCAGACCTGACAGTGTGTGTATATTCGGCGTGGTGCCATTTGGAGGAAGGCTGTTTTGTAGTCTGCTGTAGGTGAGTGTTCAGTGTAGTAGGCCATCTGACAAGGAAGCACAGCAGGCCATACATCATACACTCTGAAGTGCGACTGTGGCTTGTAGGGTTTGTGTCTATGGTGCAGTTTCTGAGAGAGTACAGCGCTAAAGACATTTTGAGAGCAACTGAGGGGAAGTTTTGACTCTCACTCTCTTTCTCTCTTAACTTGTTTCTCATTCATCAAAGGTGATAGGGGGGGGGAGACAGGCGAGAGGTACAGAGCGGTCCCAGCACGGCTATCATTAAATAAGAGTTCAACACCAGAACTCATGAGTAATTCATGATCTTAGACACATTCTTTATTTGCTAGGTAGCAGAATAAAAGCCCTTATCTGGGGCACACATACTGTATTGTCTTCTGTTGGGCCTGGCAACAGTAATGCCCGCAAACACCCACGCTTATGCACGCGATGAGTGTATTACATTGCAAAAGAAGCAAGAAAACAGGCTATTATTCTTACTCTACCATGCACTTTAGTATAAGTACAAGAGGAAAGGAATACAAGGGTTTTATCAGTTGTAATGTCTACTTTGTTCAGTTTAGCCAGTGGTTTCCACCCTTTCTCTGAGCAACATTGTTGGACAAAGAGGTATTGGCCAAACAGCATAACAGGAGTACAGCAGGGTCAGATTTCAAAACCTCTCTGACATTGCACGTCAGGAGGTTAAATGGAACGGTGTGCCTCACTTATGCACAGGCTGCTGCAACAGCGCCCTTTCCGACCTGCTTACTTATTAATTTTCAAAAGGTACCCAGCGTACTCCTTTAATACTAGCATAATACGTACGATAAGAACTCCTCCGACGATGATGGCGTGAAAGACAGGTCAGGATACAACAAAGTCTCTGAACAATCTGTTATCCACGACTAATGCCATTTGAAACACAAGTGATGATGAAGTGGAACTATTTGATCAAATGTGAGAAAGCAGAAGACATCCTGTACGTGAGCTGTCAGTCCAAATAGATTCTGAAGAAGTACACGCTGAACTCAGAGAGAAAAACTATGCTATACTCCTATAAAGGATGATGTGTGTGTGAAATAATTAAGCAATATACATGGAGGGTTATCAAATAGTTTGAATTAAAAATACTAGCGGTTCCTCCAAATCCCAGTTTAACCCCAATACCCCAAAGTGTTATTCAAAAAACGGGGTACAAAGATCATCTTAATGCTGATTATGCAGCATAATATTAGTGAGTCCTTTGAACGCTCCAGTGGTCGGGATTATCACTATGTATCAGGCGTTCATCTCAGGACCGGCCAATCGGAGCGCTTCACTCAACATCAAAGAGGGGAGGGGAAAAAAGAAAAAAGAAGCCGTTATTAAAAAGCCTATTCATCTTATTGCAAACTTACTACACAATATTTTCTGACCTAATTTTACACCATATAGCTCAGGGAATTTATGGGTCCTGCAAGGAAGTGCTTCTGAATGTGTTTGGGAAAGCCTAATTGAGGCAAAATCTGATCAGAATGCTGTGTGTCTGTAAGTAACGATTTGCCTGCTGGCTTCTTCTCCACATTAACGGTTTGAACTTCTAAACCCCAACAGTTCAATCACATTTAAAGAGATAATTAGCCATAAACAAATGTGCCTTCCGCTTTTCCCCCATTCTTATCATTCCTCCCTTGATATCACTCAATCATCAGAAAACCAACAAAGATGAGAGATATCGTTAATCTGTCATCTTCCTCGCCTCCATAATCACTAAACCACTACACTCTCACAGCATGTGATGGTGAGGGCAAAGGTCGAATAGATGCCATCCAAAAACAAGTAAACAAGTGAAATCCAGGCCACTCAGCAGAGGTTCAGCTTCTTACCAGCACAAGGAATGACAAATGTCTCCCTCCATGTCTCTCCCTTTCTCCCTGTCATTGTCAAAGCTTTTACGCTCCAGTTGGCCTGGACAAAAGTGAGCAAGGTCGCCAGAGGCTTTTCCTGCTATGATCGCTGTGGTGTTAGCCGGGGCTGATAAAGGGCCCATTAGAGCGCTGAATGGGCACCCATTAAGAGGACACCCACACTAGTGAGGAAACCCCGGGGCAAAAAACAGCCTTCCTTAAGAAACCTGATAGGCACCTGACAGCCCGGAGCCGCCCACTCGATATATACTGGATACTGGAGTTTAGGAGAGAAAACAAAGAAAGCGTGAGCTGAGGTAACTGAGAAATGAGGAGCTGATAGTGAAAAACGCATGCCTTGCAGGAGTGGAACTCATGTTACTCACAAGCTGTGACAACATCGGCAAATGATCTCCGTCTTGGTTATTCCCTTGCCGTCCATACCTCAGACACCCAAACAAGGAGGCAGCATGATTTCTTGACTTGAGAACAATTGGTGATAGTGTAAGGTCTGTAATAAATGTTACTAATATATTGAATTATTCTTTATTGTTTTGAGTGGGAGGTGATATTTCAGCCTGGACAGATGTAGTAGTGTAAAGACTAAAAAGAGAGCGCTTCAAAGACTTACAAAAACCAACGGATGCAGCCAATGTTAACACTGGAAGGTGGGGCCTTGCGTCTGGCCCAGCCTGATTTATTACAGCCCAAGCTTGGCCCGAGCCCGACAGCTAACAAAATGTTAAAGCTCAGAGCCATCCAAACGGCTGAAGTCAATGTTCTTTTGTTTTTTATGCAGCAAAAACAATCGTAACACTCAATCATCAAAATGAACTCACCACTTTGCACTGATGTGACAAGAACACAATGTTTGCAAAATGTTCTCCAAATCCTCACAAACCGAATAAATCAGAACAGAACATCCAGACTCTGATAAACTGGCATGCCTGTGAAAAACCTCCTTTAACTGTTTTCTTTACATTCTCCATAAGCCCATGTGAAAATGTGCCCAAATCCAACAATAACAACTATTGTATGCACCAATCAGTCAAAATCAACATATCACATAACACAAAAGTTAGATTTATGTATTCCAAAGTGGTGTGTGCATTTCATTTCACCCCATGAATGATACATTGAGCAAAAATGCTGATATAATTTGCAAACAGGCGAATGTTTCACTTGTCCTTGTCCTGCATGTTATGACATTTGGCTTTGGTTAGCCCATTTCACGGTGAAAAATCTAATACTCACACATTCTGCCATTTCTCCTGTCGTAACTTTGAGCCTAATCTCCCACATTATCATTGAGATGCAGAGCCCCTACTGTAACCGCACAGCACCACTTATATAGACTTCCTGGATTTAAAAAATCTTGAAATCCTTTGAAATGAAGTGAGGTTATGCCAGCCTCGGTGTGTAGCTGTGTGACCTGTGAGCTACGCTTGCTTCCAAATTCCCTGAGACGGTGAGTCGAAAATAGATTTCTTAAATGATCACTGTTTTCACATATGCCTGTAATAAGTGAACACAGCGAGGTCAACCAACACAGAGGATGTTACAGGTAAGGGGATCTCCTTTGAAGCAGCTGGTCTGTATTAGCTGCACAATATGACTGCATTATAGGATTTTTAGGATAGAAAGACCTAAAAAATCAAGGCATGTCTGATAAATAAAATGTTTCATCCCAAAACTTAAATATTGGAACGTACTCTTGTGAAATGATCCGAGCATGTAAGCATTAGTTGTAGAAATGGCTGGGCCTAGTTTTAGCTCTGAGGTAGCATAGAGGATTTTAGAGAGTACCGCTTTCGAATAAGGAACCCTTACAAGTTGTGTCTAATGGCTTTTTGTTGAATAAATCATTTATTAACTATTATTGGTCAGTTTTAAGCAATTAATAAAAGAAAAATGGGTTATCAGATTGTGAAAACCTAATTCTTCTTAAAGAAAAAAGGCTCTATATTTTGGGAAGTGCACTTATTTGCTTTCGGTTAAAGCGTTAGATGAGAAGATCGATACCACTCTTGTATGTGTCTATTAAATATGAAGCTACAGCCAGCAGCAGGTTAGCTTAGCTTTGAACCAAGGCTGGACACAGGGCAAAACAGCCAGCTAGGCTCTGTCCAACAGTAACAAAGTCCACCTACCAGCACCTCTAAAGCTCACTAATTGACATGTTAGATCGTGTTTATTAAATCAGTACAAAACATTTTAAAATGAAGATGCAAATCTGCTGTTTTACAGGGGGTTCAAGAGGAATCAGAAGCGCAGACAGATCAGCTATAAGGCTTGCTTATAGAGGGCAACAAGACTCCTGATTTGTCCCTTCTTACAGAGTGGATGAGATGAAACCTTGTTTGACACACTGAGGCTCATACAGTGTAAGACCTTCCCTCTTCTGACCTCTCGCATACTGTCCAGCTCATCAAACATGCATGAAGGATGGGAAACATGGTGTCAGAGCAGGAATGCATAGATTAGCAAGTGAGAGCAAAGAGGAAACTGTTCTTCAGTGTTGTGAGCATGCATGTGTGCATTCACGTGCACATAACTAACACAATGGTGTGCTGTCAAAAAAGTTTGCCTTCATGGAGAAGCAGGGTCGGTTGATAAATGATGCATTCCGGAGCACAGAAATTCGGTAGGAGGCTTGCAGTCAACTGTAGGAGGACTTTGTATAGTACGGTATGTAAGAAAAAGTGAAAGAGGAGGAGGAAGAGGAGGAGGAGAAGATGCTGGGAGAAAAGTGGCGGGCTTGCGCAGAGAATACACTCTACGAGGGTGTGAGTTAGAGACAGAGGACGAATTAATATTGTAAGCTGCAAAATCCTTACATGTGCGTGTATGTGTGCACATTGTGTCTATAACAGCAATTTGATTTGCAGTTGTTTTCAATGCAGGGATTAACATGAAGATTACCTAAATGCAGGTAAAGTCTGGGTGCGGCAGATATGTCTACGGGGCGTTTCGTTGTGTTTCACTGTCTGATCTTGTTTCTGTATGAAAAACACTGTTGAAGTTTCCCCGGGCTTGTACACACATGAAGCTGTTGAGACCTTGATTGGCTCATGCGGTGGTTCTAGCGTCACTGGGTTTGGCCAGGGTGACTTGTAAACAACAAGCCTTTGTCACACAGATTGTCTTCTGACTAGACAGATAAATCATAACTTGTTTTGAAAAGTGGAGGAGGGAAACTGACGAGAAACTCAAACTTGAAATAGCACATTTAGGAAGTGGGCGGCCACCGAGATGACTCACATTTTTTAACAGTGAGCAGCGGTAGGAAGAACAATGAGTGTGACGATTTGA
>JAVQJD010057681.1:0-13758 GCA_036023655.1 Nannoperca australis
TTTGAAATTCTTTTTCAATCCCCATACCTACACCCCACCGCCCCTCTGACAGACATGCATTTTGTTGTGATATGGAAAGATCACACTAAATAACGTAATAATCTCATCAATTCAGAGACCACTATACATTTATCAAATGCATATTTTGGCACAAATGTTAGAGGTGACCCTAGTTACACCTACCTAATGTTATTAAGCCTAAATACTATTGCCCTTTTTACCGATTTGGGCTACCATCTTTAATCAAATAAAACCTATTAGATATTTGCAATGTGCCTAATAATTTACTGCCCATGCATTTATCAGTTGGCCCTGCTCTGTCTCCTTAGTTCAACGCAAACACAAGCTTGACTGCCTGAAAGAAAGAAAGAAAGAAAGAAAGAAAACAGCTTTTCAGATTTCAGTGTCAGCTTACTAAATGAACAGATTTCAATAGCTTCATCCTTCATTGGAGTTCTGACTTCAGAGATTCAGTGACAATGATTTCAGCTCAACTGTTAACTTGTGGTTGTAGCTGTTGAGTTAAACAGTACTACAGCTTTGCTCCACACCTGAAATTACACTTAAAAACACAGTGGAGAGGAGACGGGTGTAAACAGACATCTGTCAAAGTCATCCAAGTCTCTTAACAACATTTACATGACTGATATGCACTTGCATGATGTTTGAAGAGAGTATGAAATGGCATAGGTGAAATATACAAAAATATTTCCTGTACCTTGCTTAAATATTTAGTGTGGTCTTTAAGAACAGGGACAGCACCCCCCTCCCCAACTACACACTCACTTCACAGAAGTGACAGCAGGTGACAAATCACTTCATGCCAGAGATGTTCAATTCAGGCGATGGCGACTTCTTTTGCGCCCATGTCACCATATGTAGATTTTTCACTTGGTACAGGATATGTTAGTCAAAGCTATTCGGCACGCCCCTCCCACCTGAAATTACTTCAGACTACACAGCAATATTCAAATTCAGCCACCAGTCTCCCAAATAAATCCGGTAAATTGAAAACCATGTTGATAGGGTATGAAGATTGTATATCACAAACAATGACAATAATGTTAAAATTAATATCTGAATAGATAACAACAAAATTTACATATAAATTAATACATGTAGTAACATTTCTTCTTCCTTCAGAGTCCCAGGAAACCATGTGGAAAAGACTGCAGTTGACCTCATCTATATTTACTCCTTGACATTCCCAAGTTTTGTTGACGCACCTTTCACAACAGTGAAAGGTGTGAACTCTTAGTAGTGCTCCTAAATGATGCATAAATCTAAGCCTCAATTCCAGCCAAGATAGATTGAGATAGTAACAAAAGGAATGGCAGAGAGCAAAAACAAAAATACCCTCCTACCCTCCGCCATGTTAAGTCATTTAATAAAATCCTAAAAGCAAAAGCAGTATAATAAAGTGGTAACTGTTTCACTTAAGTTTTGTACAGCAATGGATTTCAGTGCCCAGTAGTACCTGTGCGCTCTGGGAAAAAAAACAACAACTTTGATCTCCAGAGTGTGGTTTTCAAGTATTACTGCTGCGTCTTTTGAAAACTGCACCTTGACAATTCCTCTCTCAGTTAACCGATCGGTTATCACGTCTATAAGCTTCTTCTAGCTAAAGCAGCATTTATTTGCATGATGATTACCAAAAGCTCAGCTCTTTGGCCCTACATGCATTGCAAGGTGCCACTGGCTGCCAAACGGAGCAGATCTGAGGGCATCCTTGGCAAATGCAGCCAATGCTTATTGCACCAACTCTAGTGGCAGCATTGTGTAGTGCAGCGTGATTGTATCTATGACCAGGGCTGATTTTAGTCTTCTCTCCAAAATCAAAGTTTATTAATCTCAAATGAAACAACTGTTCCCCTTCAACAGATTGCATTTAAATCCCAGATATAACTCAGGGTAAGTAGGGATGAGGACATCTCATTTGAGGCGTTGAGTAACATTGGCTAAAGCCACTGCAAAGGCCTGCACAGCAGAAAAGGGATACTGGAAGTCCAAGATGTAGGCATTGCCATCAATCCTGCCAAACTGCATCACCTGTGTAGAAAAACACGCAACATTAATACAGACCGTCGGCAAAGAAGGTAGAATCGGTAACATTGTGTCCTTGCGCACACTGTATTTCCAATCACCAATACATGCAGTGAACTCTTACCTGCCTACCCTCCAGTTCAATTTGAAAGTTCTTTGCAGACTCCTGTGTGACACGCCCCCCAAAGTCCAGCTGGTAGACCTGCGTGGCTTCATTCCACAGTGGCTGCTTGTTGGCCATGACGTACACAAACCCCTGGCTGCCCAGCCCTCTGTCCTCCTTCTCATTGGCCTTTCGACACTTGATATCGTCCTGTTCACTGGCAGCCCTCAGGTTCCTCTTACTCTTCCAGCCCTTCTTACCGCTCTGGCACTGATTCAGCAGCTCATCCCCACTGATGAACAGCTCTGGTTCACTTTCTGAACTGTCTTGGAACTCGCTATTGGCAGTGGCCTTACTCAGCTTCTTGGCCTTTAACTGCTGCTCTTTCTGTCCCTTCAGCTTCTTCTTGTCCCTTCCTCCCAGCCGTGGACTGGAGATGAGCGAGTTGAAATCACCCAAAGCTCTGCCCTCCTTTTTTGACTTGCTCCCTTCAGCCAACGGTGGCACATTAGCCTCCTCAGCGCGCCCGTCTGCCCGCTTGCGGTTCTTCTTGCCGAACTTCTCAGACCGCTGTGGCACAGGGCTCTCAGTCAAAGAGAGCACCTCCTGAAAGCCTTCTCCTGCCTCTGCCATGGCCTCTTGTAATCCTCCGTGGCTCTGCAGCTCTGCTGGTGGTGGCGGAGGGGGTGGTGGAGGCGGAGGAGGAGGGGGAGGAGGAGGAGGAGACAGAGTATTTTTGTCTACAGACATGTGGGAGGCTTTGGGTGGTAGTGGCACTGCAGGACTGGGCATAGGCGGGCAAGAGTTATAGGTACCCCAAGGAGTGTGAAGTGAAATGGGGGGAATAGGAAGCCCGGCACTTCCTCCTGGATACATGGGTGGGAGAGGGCAGCAAGCTAGGTTGGCCAGGTTTGCTGGGTAACCTGGCGGTAGGACTAGTGTGGCATCCTGCTGAGAGAAGGGCACTGGTGCCACCATCTCCTTTGGGGAGGAGCAGGGGCGTGGTGACCCTGGGATTGCCTGAAGCTGGGCTCCAGAATAGGCGGTTGCTGGAGGATACTGGAGAGAGATTTGGAAGCCTGCAGCTGCTGCAGCAGCTTGAAATGATGCAGCACTGGGGCTGGTGGGGGACTTTGGAGAAAGGACAAAAGGCATTCTGGACACATCCAAGTGCTGAGCTGGACTAAGAATAAGTGGGGGTGGTTTGTGGGGTCCGGGGGGGCCAGTGGGATTCAGCGTTGCTGTCCGTTCCTGGGGAACCCACACCTCCTCGGTGGCAGCTGGGTCCCACTGATAAGGAGGTGGGCGTTTGACAACCAGTCCCGATGCATCATTTCCTCCTAGAGCCAGATGCCTCAGTGACTGGTTCAGTGTTTCATCCTCAGTAAATGCTGAATTAACATAATCAGCCCTGTCTCTGTTACTTCCTCCTCCTGTTGCAGTCCCTGATCCTTCGAGAGCACTCAGCAGGTTGTAAGAGGACTGGGAGGCCAGAGGAGTAGTGCTGTTGGAGTGAACAATAACTGTGCTGTGTGGTGCCCCATTCCCTGGAGGGAAATCCTGTCTGATAATAGTCCCTCCTGCTATTCCATTAGCACTCCCAGGGGCAGTGCCTCCAACACTGGACCCACTGCTGCACTGACTGCAGGTGTATAAGGCTGTTGGCACCCTCTGCTGGAATGATGCTGCTAGTGCACTATTGTTTTTAGCCTTAGGAGGCAGTGGTCTGGGTGGTTCCAGCATTTGGGAAACTTTGAGAGCGGCCTCTCGGCTGTTCCTCCTGAGAGTGGCATGGATCAGACTGCTGTCGAGCCTCTGTCCTGGGTTCCTGCCAACAGCACTGTTCTGATTAGCTGGGTCAGGGTACGGGGGCGGGTCTCCGCTGGGTATGGAATAGCGAGGCGCAGTGAGTCTGTTGAGAGTGGCAGAGGTGTAGGGCAGCTGGATCTTCTTGTCGGCTGAGGAAGAGGATGACGAGGAGGTGACCCTGAGAGTGGCAGAGCTGCCAGGTCCCTGGAGTGTGTAGACATTCTGATTGCAGACGAGGCGCGTTCGAGGACGACATACTTCCTCCACATTCCCACTGCTGTCAAATGTCGTTATCCTCTCATATCCCAATGGTGTGGGGTACTGCGCTTGTTGCTGACCTGAAGGATAAAGTGGAAACTCTCCCTTTTTCAGACAGAGGTCACCAGGGGGAGGAGTCCCACTGGTGCCCCCTGCTGTTCCAGATGCAGCATTGGAGGCTGCAGTGGAGGCTGATGCCGAGGCCGCCGCAGCCGCTGCTGCAGCAGCCACAGCAGCAGCCACTGTCCCGGGGTAAGGGGGAGGGGGGTTCATCTTGCTGAGTTCTAGAGGGGCACTGAACACCACTGTATCACCCTCAGCCAGCTGTGGAGTTGACCGAGTGCTTCTGATTTTCAGTAGGTGCTCGTGTTCACCCCCCACTGCTCTCTCAACCACTAAATCAGTAGAAGGATGAGGGATCTGGATCTGCAGCGCCCCAGACTGGAGCTGGTGCACAGCTGCACCTGAAGGCTGTCCTGATGACATAGAGGGAACAGGAATTTGAATTTGGAGCTGCTGCTGAAGATGATGGTGGTGTGATTGCTGTTGATGATGAATTTGTTGCTGTTGCTGCAGGTGCTGCTGAATTTGTTGATGCTGCTGCTGTTGTAGTTGTTGCTGTTGCTGTATGTGCTGCTGGAGCTGATGTTGGTGCTGCTGGAGCTGCTGCTGATGCTGCTGTTGCTGCTGTATGTGTTGGAGCTGCTGCTGAATGTGCTGTTGCTGAAGCTGCTGCTGCTGAAGCTGCTGCTGCTGTTGTAAGTGTTGGTGCTGGAGCATCTGCTGCTGTTGGAGTTGCTGCTGGAGATGCTGCTGCTGCTGTTGTTGGAGTTGCTGCTGCTGAAGCTGTTGGTGGTGGTGCTGAATTTGTTGTTGGTGGTGGTTTTGCTGCTGCTGCTGCTGATGGTGACTTGGTTGTTGTTGCTGTTGTTGTGAAGGATGATGAGAAGGTGGAGGTCCCACCATTAGGCGACTCATTTCTAGTCCCCCAAAGATGACCTGACCAGGACTTGAGTACCTGGTGGGAACTGTGTACTGGGCTGTCAGGATGGTGTCCTGGCTTTGGTCTGACCCACTGGCAGCAGCCCCAGCAGGGTTAGCTGTGGGATTCGTTAGGACATCCAGCTGAACATTTTGATTGGCTAGGAGTGACTGGACCAGACCAATGCTTTGGGCGGGGGACATGGCCTGGGCGGGACTATGGATAGGGGCTATAGGGATGTTGACAGTGCAGGGCGGGTTGTCGTTGGCACCACCAGCAGGGCCTGTGACAGGCAGGTCATCTTCATCCTCACTAAAGACGTTGGGGCTGAAGACAGGCAGATTGATGTAGTCCATGGAGATCTTCCGCACCTCTGGCAGGTAGATGGTCATCTGTCTGGGCTGCAGATGGAGGAGGCTTGTCTTATAGATGACTGAGGGGAGAGGGAGAGTAAGAATGATACAAATAAAAATGAAGGCCCAATGATAAATGGGCCTTATTTATTCATTCATTCATTCATTCATTTAGCGCTAAATGTTAAAAGGCAATGTTATTGATTGGTTACCTGCACCAAGATTGGTTGGCAAGAATGTGGCCAGTCCCACAATCTTAAACTTTGTTCCCCAAATATTGGATGTGACCTGAGCAAGGTAATTTTGCTGCAACACAGTAACAAAGAGAATCATATTTTTTATGAAAACATTAAAACAATCTACATAATACACACAAGTGAAATGTTTGCGCTTATCATGAAACAAAACAAGGCCCCCAGCCCTGGACACACAAGCGACCTGACCAATCCATAGGTGACAGCAGTGAAGCAACAAGGGCATTGATCCCTCACAGGCTTCACAAACAACCAACACTGCCAAGTGTGTTTGATGTAATTATCATTATTAATATTATTATTATTATTATTAAGCACAATGCAGGGGGAAATTATGAATTCGGTTAAAATAATAAAGACTTTTACCTGAGTGATGTCATCAAGAGGAAATTCCCTCCGTGTTAAACTGGGTGACCCAATGGAGGGTTTCCGTATAGGTAAACGTGGTGACCTAGAGATCTCTTGTGTAGCACGGGACAGTTTGGGCGATTTTCTGGGATCAATGTTGATCCTGTTGGTAAAGGGACAAACTAAGTCTCTACAGAGAAGGTAGTAAATAAAATAAAAAAAGAAGGTTTAGCATGCAGTGAACCAAAGAACAAGCATAGAACTTTTCTTTACAATCTAACATTTATGTAAAGGGTTAATGTAGGAAGGAAGGTTAAGATTTCAGTAACTGCTGGGAGGCCACACTAATTCATTCATCCTTAAAAAGGTACAACGTACTCTTATTAACTTATAAAAATAAAAAAAGAGTACATTCTGTCATTGCAGTGTATTTTGCCAGAAATATTTATACAAAAAAACTAATGCTTAATAACAGATTCATGTGGTGAAATATACATTTGCAAAAAGAGCTTTTTAATGTTCCAATGTTGCTTTATGTAAACCAATCTCTGTTGACTTATTTTATATTGTGGGGAGAGAACCGAACATCCCCTTGTCCATTTCACATGGACAATCGACTGTTGATGGGTCAAAGAACCAAGTGTCAAACTAAAATCTGGAAATATTAGTTAAATATGGCATGCTGCAGTACACACAGGTCTGGTTACCTGGGCAGTTTGGGGGATTTGCTGCCCCTGGATATCTTTGGAGATTTCTTGCCAACCCAGTCATCACTCAGCTCAATGTCACTGGAGTCAGAGCAGTTACAGCTGTCAATCATGGCAGATATCAGACTGTTGCCATATATCTCATCTGAGAAGAAAAAAGAAACAGAGGATGGAAAGAATAGAGTCAATATGGAGTAAATATGTTACATTATTTGTTCTCTCATTTGCAGCAGACCTACCAACTTGATGCCAAAACTCATAATTTGATGACTAGTTTTAGTTAAAGTTTTCCTAATCTTGCTGTTTCAAAAGGGTATAACCTTGTGTTTCAGGGAGGAAAGAAGGGAATACAAATATGAGATGCTCCACAAAATGATAAGAAATTACTACAATAAAGTTGGCACTGCAGAAAATGTACTTTAACAACCTGGAGGCGGAAACCTTCATCATTTTTAGAAAAACATGATGGCAGCAGCAATGTTCCACCATTTCCACAGATAAACATTTAGACCCATTTTGTCCAAACCATTGTTTCAGTGGTTTCAATTCTTCTCTTTTTCATCATTCATATGGAGCCTATGAACCACTGCTGCTCCAGTTTAGGTCAAGCTAATTTATTTGATGGACATTAAAGTGGGGATGGGCTGGAACCATTTCATGGCTGGCTTCATTTATCACTGCGTGGGGAGGGTGCAGGTTGATTTATGAGGAACCCAGGGTCATCAGAGCACCCATTAAGCAGCTTTTAATTAACATGGGCCCAGTCTGCCCTATGTGACTAAGACATACTCACTCTCTGAATGCCAACTCAAGAAACTCAAATAACTGGAAAAGTACTGGAGCAGGAAAATGTGTCTGGGAGGAATACATATAGCAGGTCTATTTGAATCTTTACAAACAGTAAAACATTTGCTGCATTATGAAAAACTACAAATATATTTGTTTTTGCAGTCATTCAAATCCAGGTCACTTACACAAAGAGCGGTAACAGCTCATTGAACAAGGACATCGACGAAAACAAATTGCAAAATACTTTACGGTTATGACAGATCAGTTTTAAATGAAATGAATTGGATAAAATCACATTAAAAGAAAACTCAAACTGGATGTAATGTAACTCCATCATTCCCACATACTCTTCTTAAACATATTCTATAAATGCAGAGCATATATTCATAAGAACCTCCTGTTTATACAAATGTTGATCTTACCGTTTCAGTCATACGCTCTAATAAAGGAAACATGTTAATTGGGGAATTTGTTTTGTTAGTCTATTATGTTCTGTTAGGTTGCCAATATGAGGTTAAACTCAGTTTTACCTGTTTTCCCATCTGTCTTTGGGTCCATAATGACAAACTCTGGACGCAGTTTACTTATTCGTCTGCCTTTGAGGATAGGCACCAGCCCTCCAAGGTACTCCAGGTACAGAGTGTAGCAGGGTCCCCCCACCTCGGGGTTATCCTCCGTACGCTTCATGGTACAGTGCAGACGCTCATTTCCAGCTGTTGGGTAGCTCACAAAATCACGCATGTTGTTGGGATCTGGGATGGGGGGCTGAAAGAAAAGAAAACATGGGGTTGTAGTGTAGTTTGTTATGCTAAGCTACACTTTATCGGGGCTGATCTCAGTCAGCACTGGTACATTTCCAGGAAGATTTTCACATTTATATTCATGTTTTACCTTGATGGTGGGGACAAAAGCAGTAGTGACGTAAGAACAGAGGCGGGAAGGCATGGTGAGCTTGGCAACATCTTTTTCCTCCTTCACTGCTGTGGCGATGCCCTGCTGGCAGAGTAGCTGCAGGCTGGCCACGCGGTGCTCCACTCGCACAACGTAGAGTGCCGGGCCACATGCCAAGAACAGACGAGAGTCCCGGTGACCCCAGCACAGCGTAGTGATGGGGCGCTGCAGGGTAATGGAGGAGATTGTTTTGTCACATTTACTGCATACTGCACTACATTCTTTCAAAAGGTTAATGTCCAGCATGAAAGATGGGTGAATGTTAATGTTTTTGACTGTTATGGCAGTGATAAAATTCTTTCTTGAACTTCGCAGGCATACCTTCAAATAATTTATACTTTTAATCTTCTTGGAAGATTTGATACACGGTGCACTATCTTGAATGCCAGAAAGTGCAATCAATTGATGGTTGGCTATTTCAAATACAATTTGATATCATTTTGTGTGTGTGTGGCAACTTGCTTGACTTACCAAACTGTGAAATCGAGTTTAAAACAAACAGATGCTAGACAGCAGTGTTGTTTACAGCAGTGAAGGTTTTAACTTTAAACATTTTATATTATTAACTTCACTCTGTTACTTGATTTCTGTTGAGTATATGACTTTACAAAAGAGGCTAAATAAAAGTATTCTTCCTTGGATTACGGCCACTTGATAGGACTTTCTACAGCTATTGACGTCTTAGGTTTTCAAATACAGATTGAGGTAGAGTTCAATCATTGAGGGAAGGAAATAAAAGGTTATGGACACAAATTAAAATAATAATGATATTATACATTACATTAATTAGGTAAGACTTGTAACCACAACTAAATAATCCAAGTACTGTGACTCAGACTACTTCTTAGCCAGGTTTGGCCCTGTTAAACTTGATCACCTGTGCTGGTGTGTCCAGTGTGTAGATGTGTTCACCCCGAACGTTGTAGAACTTGACAATGGCATTCCTGGTGGGGGGAGGACAGGAGGGGTCGGGGGAGAGGAGGGTCCTCTCCATCCCTGCCACTGCGAGGAGGTCCCCCTGCGAGCACCACTGGACCACCACATCTACAGCACAAGTCACAGGAGGAAAAAAGTAACCAAAATGATGTGTTGAAAAAAAAAAATGATGATGGAAAAATGTTAAATTCCTTAAGACGTATAAACAAGTGAGCGAGCGAAGTGGTGAAACAAAGAAAGAGACGACTCTTTCTTTTAACTGGGACCTTTTCACATGCTTTAATGAGGACATCCCCCCACACACACACACACAGAGACACACACACACACACACACACCTTTCAGACCCGTTCGGATGAGGGTGGGAGAGAGGTCATCGTAGTTGTTCATCAGGCTGATGTCTCCAGAGGTGAAGCTGACCGTCAGTAGTGGTTTCTGGCTGTGCACTGAGAGGAGACAAAGGACAACACAAACATCTAAGACAGGCAGTGTGAGAGCAACACAATGCAGGTGAGAGACAGCTTAAAGTACACGGTATCAACTGCAAACTGTTCACGTAGAAACTAAAATAAAACCCGCATGTTTTCACATTTAAGAAATGCAATACAGATAGCGGATGTTAATCAATGTCTATCAAGTGAACAGAATAAAATGTACTAAGTAATTCTACATCAGCGTTATCTGGGGCTTTAACTTTATATAGCAAAACAGAGTGTAAATAACATGAAGGCTTATCACAGCCACGATCTTAACGGACATTAAATAAGGGTAGGGCTGAAATTATTCATTATTTGGCAATTCTTTCATTGATTCTTTTTTTAAGCAAAAGAAAATGCAAAACATGGCCTAGTTCCAGCTTGTGTTGATTGTGAGGATTATGCAATAGTAAACTAAATATCTTTAGGTTCTAAAGTGTTGGTTGGACAAAACAAGCAATTTGATGGCATCACTTTAGGCAAGGACAGCTCCACATCCTTGGCAGCTGTAATTCATTGTCAGCGAGTTTCCACTGTGTCCTATTCACGAGAATACACAATTGCACTAACACGCTCAGCACATCTTACTGCTGCATTTGTAGCGGCAAAGAAGTGGCCTTTTCAGTTAAACTGCTATAAATAAAACACCTTCAGACAACCACCCATACGTTTGTCCATCAAAACATCCTTTCACAAAGTCCTGCGATGACCCAAATACCAACCCAAATTAAATATCCACCTCTGCCTTTTGACTTTCAGCCTAAAACACTTACTATTTCCCTATAGTAATCAGCTTACAATGGGTGTTGCATTAAAATCTGATATATGACGCTGCTGTAAATGCAGTGTGTTGTGCTGTGCAGTGCAGTGATAATGGGTCATCAACATATATCATGACAGAGATCTGGCAGGCAGAGGAAGAGGCGGCCTGGTGTCTCAGTCAGGTTGTCGACTTGAAAGATAATTTCTATCGGGGCCAATCAATTACTATTGACTGGTTTAATTAGTGAGTTAGAGCATAATCAGTGTTTCAGCTAAGGCAAGCACTTTTCTGCTTAACCACTTGGCCCACAGTGAAGGGAGGGGGAGAAAGAAATAGCACAGCAGGAGGAGGACAGACCCTCTCCAATACAGTCTTAACAACTGGGACTAATTAAGCTCAAGAGAAAAGGAGGCAAAAAGAAACAGGAACCAATAAAAATGAGGTTGTTACGTGGGCTGGTGTACACAGGAGGGCGGGGAAAGCTAACCGCATGCAACACTTCCCTTGTGTGACTGCTCACGTCCCACCAGATACACTGATTATCTAAGGATTGACAGTGGACAGCAAACTCGCCAGGTACGCCCTCAGTTGATCGTTCTTAATTACTACCATTGTATATATCTTTAGGCTGTCAGCACAAGAAGCCAATTCTAGAAGAGCTGGCACGGCTTGCATCATTAGAGGTTTAACAAAAATAAACCAGTTGGAGGGGGAATCTACAGGTGTGGAAAAAATGTTTATCTTGCAACAGTTTTTTCAAGCTGTAAACTCTGGTAATGATGGCTGCTGTGGATAAAACAGGTCTGTGGCATCGCACTAAAGTACCAGGGCTATATCCTTGACATTGCAGGTAAACTTATTTTAGGAGACTCCCAGGGGATTAGCTTAAAGAAAGCACCACTGAAAAAACAGAATAGATTTTTTCCCCCCCAGATGAGGGAACCTTTTTGTTCCACTTCTGTACAAATGGCCAGTCACGACACAAAAGATGCTTATTGCATATTCATTCAAGACAATACACTTTCCTTTTCCAGGTTTTCCAGTTAGAGGCACATGAGGAGTCCAGTGACGCACACCCTCACACTGCGACGGCTGCTGCTGTTATGACAACAGCTGCTGCACCATTAAGAGCAAACAGGAGGTCCAGCTGCAACGTCAGCCCAATGTCAGGAGAGCGCTCTTTCACTATGCTCCTCCTTCACCTCCTACCCTCCATCTTTCACCGCACTGCCTCACCCACCTTCCAATTTCCAATCTTCTCCATCCACATCTTCACAAGAGAAGTGGAAAATAGTTGAACATTCACCTTGTGTGGTCAGCACCATAAATGCTGTTATCTTTCTAACTATAAGCTTCAATTAATACCTTTTTTCCACTTCAACAACATTATACACCGAACAAAATACCGCTTTTGATCACCACAGTGTGCACAGTCTGGCTAGAACAACTTGCAATAATTATCGCACTATTGCATGTAGCTAGTCAAAATTGTAATGTGTGTTTTAAGATAACTTTATTTTTCTGAGGTGTGAATACTTGTACCATTATTTACAAGCTCCTTTATTAAATGGACTAACCAGCAGGGATCTCAAAAAAGACATTTAAACATGACAAAAGCCAGTCAAAAAACACAGAGAGCGTTAATGGCTCACTCCATGTCAAAAGCACACAGCTGAACATGTTTTTGTGGTCTGATCCATTGCTTTTTACATCTCATTCATAGATAACATGATCTGCAAATTAAACTAATGACTTGACAGAGGACCCAGGCACATTTTATGTCCACCTATACATCTGTTCCGTGGTGTGAAATATTCATGAGAATACCAGGGGGACTGATGAAACTAAAGATAATATAGTGCAGGCCTACCAGCTGTAACGTGAATCCCCACCTGACGCCCACAGTTGGAAATCTTCCCCTTTCCTCTTGGACTAAGAGCATGAGGAAGAATTGATGGAGCAATAAAAGATGGAGGTAAAACAGGGGAGGAACTGAAGCTCACAGATGGTCCCACATCTGCTTTCTTCTGTGTTAGCGGTACCTACGTATGATTATATTCTCTGCACTATAGGCACAACTCCTTACTAGGTAAACCTATATTGCCCTCCAGTTCCACATCAGATAACACCCTTACATGATGTCTACACGGTTTCAGTCGCATTTTTCAGCTGTGTGTCTGAAGAAGCCACAGAGAGCCTTCTATTCAAACCAAACCCTGAGCAGTTTACCTTGCGGCGGGGAGTAATCGTCAGAATCTGTGTCGCTCTCGCTGCTGTCCTCCACCAGGAAACTGGGATAGTTCCAGGACATGCTGACGATGCCATCCGACTCATGCAGCAGAATGTGGGCCAGCATGCGCCCATGGCAGTCCATCACTATCACCTGTCCATCGGCAGTTCCAAACAACACCTAGAGAGAAATGGTCAAATGGACAAAAAAGACAAATTTAACATGGAAAAATTCACAAGAACAAATATGCAAAGGGAGGCAGACTTAAAAAGGAGATGACAGAGAAGAAAGAAAGCCTAGAGAAATGCATATGAAAAAGGAAAACAACTCGGAGCAATAGACATAGATAAATGCGATGAAGGCAATGAACAAAGCCAGAGACACGTATACAGACTGAAAGTTCGATGATGTGCAACCGGAGCTGACAATTTAACAGCATGAAAGCAAAAACATAGCCTAACAAAACCACAACACATTCAAGACAGAGGATGCTTGCTGTCCCTCACAGATGATCTTCCCTCTGGGCCGGTCTCAGCCCACTGAATGACAAGTCCACATACTAAAAGTGGCAAATAAAAACTAACACTTCTACATCTATTAGCACTCAAACGCTGCCATAGTGCTAGGTGGAAAAGTCATACCCATCACAGTTCTGTGGGGTATGGGTATATATATGGTATGTGAGTGAGTGAGAGTGAGAGAGTGAGAGTGAGAGTGAGAGAGTGAGAGTGAGAGAGTGAGAGAGAGAGTGAGAGA
>JAVQJD010057683.1:0-12666 GCA_036023655.1 Nannoperca australis
TGGTGTTTTTAGCTCAGGAAGGTTTGGTGGCAGCCGTGAGGAGAGCTGGTCGAATTCTCTAAATGTTAAGAAAAGGTGCTTCAGTGCTTCCTTTCTTATCTCCGTCAGCACAACAAACACTGGACCATCCGTTACCGACAGAAAGAAGGCAACGCTGTCCCACAATTACTTGCAGCAGCAACATTTAAAGCGAGCGCGTCAATACCCGATCTGACAATACAGACCTATACATGCGCAGTTTCCGTGTGTGTATGTCTTCAAACGTCCAGCTCGAGGCGGCAGGAAGAAGCTGGTGTTTGTTATGCAGATGTTTTCTCTGTCAGCTCCGTATCAGTGAATGCTGCCAGACTCTAACAACCTCCAGCTAATCAAAATGACATTTCTACATGTCCCACTTCAAAATTCAATCAGGCTGCATGTCAGGAATACAAACGTTCTGCAGCCCAAAGAAAATGGATGTTCTGTGCCAAGGACAACACATCAACAACAACAACAACAACCCACACAGAACACGATTCACAGATTCACTGTGTGTACTTCAGTACTTGATTTGGCCCTAAAGGAGCAAACAGAAGAACATTTACACACATCAAATAACTAAAAATAGAAATACGACCATGTTAGAGATACAACACAGTGGCCAGTCCAACAATATCCACGAAGACACCACGAAGGCACATATTCTGTCACAAAACATGCATCTATGAGTCAACACGAGAGAAACCGAGCCGTAACTTCAGATGCATCGTGCACGGATACAACTGCACAGGTAAAACGTTATATTTAGTTGAATAATGCAGCTTTACATTCTTCCTCCCATACGATGTGTGAGCAGAGGCCACCTGCTGTCTGTGTCTTATCAAACGTATCAAACTCGGGATAAAATCAGCGGCCTTGTTCCAAACAGAAGGTCAGGACCCGTGCAAACAGTGAGAAGTCGTCTGCAGACGTCCGAAGACAAAACCTCGCTCACACAGTTTCACAAGAAGAAGATGAAACGCTGCAAAAAACAACGTAAAACATCTTCTTTGCTGCTGCAGCTCTTTTTATTCAACAACGTGTTTTGAGGAGAAAATGTTCGCTGTAACTTTTACTTCTACTAAGAAGAGTCCTCAAAATTTGCTGCTTCAGCAAATATTGTTTCAATAATGTGACGTGAGATTAAATGCCGGTTTCCATTTGTGTAAATCCTTTAAAGCTCCGAGTCTCTCACAACCGCAGTTTCTTGGTTCTACATAATCAGAAACTGAAACCTGAGGTTCGTTCCTTCAGATCAACACATGAACTTCTGATTACTGACAAACCAACAAACAACCTCTGTTTTATTCACGATGGAAATCAGAGATAATGATATCCTCCCGCTGAATGATTGATGTCTGTGTGTTAAATAAAATGTAATGTTTGACTCCGCTGTGATGAGACAAAAAGAAATGGCGCTAACTGCGGGAGCTAACATGCTAACCAGCTTTACTTCAAGACGTGGAGACGCTTTTTTAATGTTTATTTTTGAACATAAACTAAATATATTCCAGGTTTACACAGGGAGAAACTTCCGAGTTGTGGCTCGAAGGCACTTGAGAAATCTTGGAGGCTGCAGGTGAAATGCTCCTGTCAGTCAGTGCCGGGGACCAGAGAAGCCCTTCAGCTCCTGGTTTTCTGGACCTGCAGGTAGATCACAGTGTTTATAATGAAACCGCTCCGAGCTGGGAAGCTTCAACACGCAGAAAAACCCACCCAGTGTCGCTCGGCTGCAGTCAACGTTTTTGTAGCATCCAGTAAATTTGAAAAGCAAGGACACAGCCGGGGATTTATGGACAGGCTGAGATTCTATCACCACACTGTACGATGATAATAAGCCTCCACCGATTCATCACCACAGCGAGGAACCCTTACCTCAGCTAAAGTCTCCATTCATTTCTCCCCAACACAAACTTTCTCTCTCTATTCTTTTTTGTATTTCTGATTCTTCCGCGTGATAAATGAAAACTCGGCTTCCCCATGGATGTGTGTGTCTTTTCAGAATCACTCCACTGGGTTCATTCATTGGTACAGTGAAGCTGACACAAACAGCAAGCCACGCTGTTTGTATTCACCTGAACAACGTGATGTGCAGCGTTCGTCTTCCTCCTGACACTGAAAAGGTGAAGGACTCTCAGTCTTCTCTTACAGAACAATACTGGAGACGGGATCACTCGTCAGTCGGTGGAGCGACAGGAAGGATCGCACCTTAACTGAATGTTAAAAACAGGGTTCATACAGCTTTTTAAGAGTCCAGCTCAAGCACCTTCAAGGTCCCTAAACCAAAGGTTTCCAGACTCTCGAAGTCTAAATTCCAGGAGTGATTGTGTTGATGATGAAACTCCTGATCATGTTGGAAAATCTGAGCATTTTTCAAAGAGCATGTTCCTAACCTTGAAAACATAACGGTTAAAATGAAGCACTTTCTAAACTTTCAAGACTCTTGAACTCTTTGAAAATGCAAAATGCAAATATATATATATACACCTCAAGCTCCCAGGCCTCTGGTAGAGGACCTGAGCTCAGAGGAACAGACCGCCCGCAGGGGCGAGAGGGGAATTTTATTTTTATATACGTCTTCTTTCTTTCTTTTTTTTGTAAAATAGTAGCAGTTTATAACAAAATGATGTGCTTCTTCTACATAAAAACACTAACAGCTGTCAATCATGATGTCACATCCCCTTCTTACAGCATCAAATAACTCAAATAAAAACCATCAAACACAAACAAACATCAGCGTGACGAAAACGACAGAAACCATCTTCAGAAATATATTTTTTTGATGTGTACTTTTAGATTTTTCAGCTTGTCCCATCCGCTAACATGGAGGGGGCGGGGCTTATTAATGACCTGTACTGCAGCCGGCCACCAGGGGGCGATCCACATGTTTTGGCTTAACGTTTGGGAGCTGTCACGTCGTCCATCTTTATCTCCAGTCATGACTAAACATGGAAGGGGTTCTGACGTGCACTTGGGTCAGTACCTAACGCCACTGATGCAAAGTGCATGTTTAGGTGTTACACGAAAACATCAAATCTGTGGTCGTTGAAGAACCAGAAACCTGTAAATGTCACGTTCACTGTGAAACAGCAGCAATCGTCTCTCACCGCTCTGGTTTTAAACCTCTGTCATGCTTTCTGTTTCCACACTTGTTTATTCTGAACTAGTGTGTGTGTGTGGGGGGGGGGGGGTCCTGCAGCTGAGACGTGCTACTCCACATCAGGATCTGTCTCTAACATCAGGCTGAGGTCTCAATGATCTCCTTTTAATAACGTCAGAATGCCATTTAAAAAGTCCAAATCTTCTAAAACACAGGACGCCTCAGGTAAATATTGTGTCACTGATTTGAGGAACATTTGATACCAAATCCTTTGAGGGATCATATTCAGAAGATGCTGATGGTTTTCTATAAAACAATAATCATGTGGAAGTGCCCCCCCCAGGACCGAGACCACACTTTCTCCCCCCGCAGGCTCATGAAAGCTCTGTACCTTTTTCTCAGTTCCCATAATGTCGACGTTTAAAAGCTGATCGTTCTACTTTTAAGCTCTAAAGCTGTTCAGATTTGGGGATTCAGTTCAGTAAGTCATGTAAAAACTTTGCATTTCCAATTTTGGGGAAGTGAACGATTACAGGCTCCTCTGTAGAGTCGGCGGACTGAAGATAGGAAGCTTTGTCAACCTTTAAAGGCTCAATTCTCTTAGTTTTAAGCCTAACTTGCTAAAACAATCTGTTAAACGTCAACGTCTGCTCTGTGGAGTTACGTCGTTCTTCACACGTTGGTCCTCATTAGCGAGTGGAAGCTGAAGCTGCTCGTAGAAATCTGATAAAAATAAAAATAAAGTGTTGAATAAACGGGTTTTATTGGCCGAAGCCTTGTGTTGCTGTCCGGAGTCACTGAGGCGTCTCGTGCAGCTGCGATTTAAAACGCTGATTCTCTGATAAAATATCCCTGACAACATCGTGTTTGTGCCGAGGCTCCTCTCCGTCTCCCCTGTTGGTCGTCACCAGGTGAACCTCGGGTGAACGGAGTTTATTCTTTAATACAGTGGCGAGGAAACGGAACAAACCTCCCGCGTGAGCCATTGATGCCGGAGAAAACACGACACTCAGGTGTTTCCTAACGAGTGCAACAGAAAAACCACTTCTGCTGTTTGTCAAGCTAATAATGCAGAAACACATGGGTCCATTTGTCACGACGCGTGCAGTTTGTTGAGCATTTATGGCAAAAACTTTCAACTAGATTTACACATTAATAAGACCAGCTGTGTTTCCACCACAGCTCACCATTCACACTAAGCACGACCAACAATAAGAATATATGACGTCCAGCTTCATAGTTTGTGTGAGAAAGACCCAGATGTTCATTAGATCAGTATGTGAGCTGAGCTTACTGGACAAAACCCCGGGATGCATTGCGTCTCCTCACTCAATGTGCATTCATTACAAAATGATGGAGAGTGAACTCAGGACGTTAAGGCACAGTCAACAACACGTGTGATGTGCTGCAGGAAGGATGTTTAACACACAATGTATTCAATAATACGAAGGTTTGAGTTTAAGTTTAGGTTTAGCTGAAGATAAAGTGGTTTGGGTTCAGATAAGCACGTCGTACGTCCTGTTTGCAGACTTCACCTCACTTCCTTTGCTCCCGTCGTAGCGACTACGACCACTAGAGGCCGCTGTGCTGCACAGACCACACGTACGCTTTCCTCACTGAACAGTGAAAATGAAGCTGCTAGCTCGTTAGCTCGGTCGCTAACTGGACAATAAGTTCACACCGTTTGTTCAAAAGACGTATTTAAGATGAAATAAGACAACATTGTTGTTTCAGCCTCGTGGTTAAAGTCATTCCCTTGGTTTTGTCTTAGCAGGTGCAGCACAGGTGTAACTAACGACGGCTCGGATCCACTAAGGTGCGCCAGGAGTGTTGCACATAAGCAGGAGCCTTTAATCTGGGACAATCTAAATGGAACGCAGCCATTGTGATTCTAATGAATGACATGTCTGCTGTAATAAAAGGGCCGTTCTCACGTGATGTTTGTGTTGTGCAGATGTCTTCTCTTCAGCGGTGCAGGACGGACAGACCGGCGGTATTCTCCTGCTGCAGGATGCCAGTTCACAGACTCACGTCCACAATGCTCCAGTTAATTGCTGCAGGCCAGTAGTCAGTCAGTCGGGCTGGCAGCCGTGTCCTCACCTGGGGTTTTAAAGCCCGCTTTGACAGAACCATAGACAACAGGAAGGTTTGTGGATCTTTGTGCATTGTTTTACAGGCTAACAAAAGATTATTTGAAGGGATGTTTTCCTCCTGAAACATCTATGAAGATGCTGCGACCGTCACACTCTCCTGCAGGACGCTCCTCCTGCCTGTCTTCTTTGTTCCCCGACAGCCGCGTTCAAATGTTGTATGTACAGTTTGATATCGTCTGTGTGGCCAACTGTGAGTGTGATGTTTGTATGTGTGTTGAACAGATGGGTGGTAACGTGTCTGCAAGACGCCGAATAATCAAAATCGTTATTTTGGCTCAAGGTTCGTACAGTTTTAAAACTATAGTTCAAGCACCTTCAAGGTACCTGAAGAAAAGCTCTCCAGGCTTTCATCATCACATTACTACAAACTCCAGGAGACAACAGACAAATATGACCTTTCTTTTCAAATATTAAAACATTTTTGGATCACACGAGTGACTGTGTCGATGATGAAACTCCAGATTATGTTGAAAATTAAGCATTTTTCAAAGAGTATATTCGACTTCAAGCAAATTCCTAATCAAATTAAGCATTTTCCAAACTTTCAAGACTTTGTAACAACCACGGCTGCTTTGAACTTTGCCTGCAGAGACAAAAAGAGGGTTAAATTACCCATTAAAGATATAACAGTACCAGTCTATCAGTCTGTCCAACACTTTGGTGCAGACGGAAATATCTCAACAACTGCTGGATGGATCGCCCTGAAATTAGACTCAGACGTTCGTGTCGCCCGCAGGATGAACTGTAAAAACTTTGGTGATAATCTTACTTTCCATCTAGCGCCACCATCAGGTCAAAATGTTCATTTCTCAGCCACTTTGGCTCATGACATTCCCATCAGCGACAGCTGTGCTTTGTGCTCAAATGTTAGCATGCTAGCACATAAACTAAAATGGTAAACATGTTAGCATTGTCATTGTGAGCATGCTGATGTTAGCATTTAGCTCAAAACGAAAAGCACACCACACCTTTTTGAGTATTTGTGCCTTCATTGATGGAGATAGTGGAGACAGAGACATGGGGTGCATGAAAGGGTGAAAGGGTGAATGTCATGCAACAAAGGTTCATGGCTGGTTTAACCAGTAAGCTAGCAGGACGTCCAAGTTATCCAAGAATCTATAATCCACGTACATGAATACATAACATGTAAATCTTGTTGAATTTGACCATTGAAACTCAATGGGATTACAAAGAGGACCATTATGGATTAGTATTAACAGACAAAGAGGCACAAATAAATTCAATGGAAAAGCATCTAAAAAGTGTTTCCTGCAACCACAGAAACATGTTGTATGAATGAGTTTTTTATAAATAGTTTGTGACTGAAGTCAATGACTTTCATTAAACACAAGTCTGCACACGGTTCTCATGATTGTACCAATGGTTCAATAAATACAAAGACGGGATCAGCAGAAAGATTCTGTCCTATGTACGATTCTTCTTGTGATGCTCTTTATTTTATTCGTGTGTGTAACAGCATGAAAATGTAACGTGAACTCTGCAGGAACCACTCAGGAACCACTTAAATAAAAGCCCGACTTAATGAGGGATGTAACATTCGGTGAAAAGTGGGTTTCAACAATATAATGATCAATTATATCCTGTTAGATCACCCCCGTCCTGACAGGAGAGGCCTCTTCTCCTCCATCTGCACGGCTCCAGTGCTCGCTGATAGTTTTGTAATCACGTTAAAGTGTGTCTTTCAAAATAAAAGCTTCAAATGTTTTGGGATCATGAAGGAGGGCCTTGAAGCACAAAGCAGCACCTCAGCTTCCTGTCCCCTCTGTGGAGGTGTGGAGGAGTTTTAATATTACTGAAAGTCAACATCATTCCCCACAAAATAAACTGCGTCAGTCACCAGCAGCAGCTACGATGTTTCCCTCCAAAAAATGAGACGCTTGACTCAAAAAAAGCTGCCTTCTCATCCTCAGTTTGAGTGATACTTTGAGGAGAATCTCCCTGAGCCGCACACTGCAAAGAAACTCTGGTGGGAACTTAATACCAGAAGATAAAAATGCATCGTTTACTGTTTCACTACGGGCTCCTTAATCCTCAGTGAGTCTTTATCTGAATGTCAGAACAAACAAACAAACAAGAGACAGAGAAAAATCCATGTGTGTTTATCCAGATCGCTGTGGAAAAACAAAGATTTCCGATGCCGCTGTCTTTTTTTGGGGTTTTTAATGAAGCAGCGAGCAGGTGTGATTTGTGCGGCGACCACTTGTGAATCTCAGAACAGCTGCTTGTTTTCTCAGGTGGGCGAAGGATCTTTACTTCATCCACATGCAGGGGCAGGCGAGCGCACCCCGAGGTTTCTCCCAGTCTGTTAATGCTGCTTTACCACGTCTAAATAAGCCAAACATCCTACAGAGTTAGCAAAGGTGGGGCTTGGTTCTGGTCTTCTTGCTCTGCAGCAGGTGGATGAAGGTGTCGCAGAGGCCCGGGGGGGGGGGGGGATCTGGATGTGAGGTGACAGCTGACGGACAGTAATCCAGGAGTCCTGGTCAGAACAGCAGGGACAGATCGTCTGCCCACAATTACCCACCTGTCGGGCCCGGACAGGACTGTGACCTCCAGTGCCTTCTTTATACCCCCCCAACACACACACACACACACACACACACACACACACACACACACCAGTCCTCTCACATTACCTCACACTCAGACTCCTGCCGGAGCAGAACGGCGGCCGCTCTCCGAATCAGCAGCCAGCCAGAAAATGTGAAGAGAGGCGAGCAGGCTGCATAATTGAGTTTGGATGGAAGCGGAGGATTCAGGTGGAGGAGGTGTATCTGATCGGTGGCGTCCCGCTCTGTTCAGACCTGTCTCTCTTCATTCCACACCAGATAAACAATGACAAACATGAAGAACGCAGGTGCCTGGTAGTTTGATGATGTTATAGTCTAATGACTTCCCAGGAGCTGAATGCAGAGAGGACAGAAACGTTTCTTTCATTTTAAAGAAGCAGCCCTGGAGGAGGGAACCCATATTCACAAATACCCAGGTTTTATGATTTCTGCCTCCACTGCAGAGGTGCTCTGCAGTGGAGGCACAAACTAATCCAAAGAAAGCTCCTAAGACCTTCCAGCACATCCCACGTCTTCATCACTATCATCATAATGGAAAAGTGGTGTGCACGTAAACGTAGTCACCGTTACTCTGCAGACAGCAGCCAATCAGAAGCAGCGCCAAACGTTATTATTCAAATTCAAATTCAAAATGGTGGCGCTAGAAGAACACATTAAAGGATCTGCAAAAGTCAGTCGAATTCATCCTCTGGGGAACACGAACGTCTGTGCATCATTCAGGGAAAATCATCCGCTGGTTGTTGACATATTTCAGTCTGCACCGAACAACCAACTCTGCTCTGCTGCTTCCTGCGGGGGGGTTAAAGACACCTTAAAACACTTCACGGGAGCTGCCGCTGCAACACCGTAAAATTAGCGTCGTCGACTGAGTCCTGGTCTCGTGTGCACATCGCTGCATCGAGCCAACGGCCTCATTCGTCACAACTCCTCACCAACCAAACGAAGGGCCTCGACACACTGACAACACTCCCCGAGTTCACTGCTGAGCACGGTGACACTGTCACAGCCAGGTCAGTCGAGTCGTGACCTGTGTGCTGTTCAGAGGCTGCTCTCGCTTCAGCTTTTGGTTTTAGATCATCTGGATAAACCGCTCGTGTTTCATCGACGACGCCACGTTCCCAGAACTCAGCGAATACTTTGGTGAGGACAGTTAACATAATAAAAAGCCCAAAAATCAACAACGCCTCAGGTGTTTTTCTCAAACGTAGCATGATAAGTGTATTTAAATTGTGCCATCAGTATTGATTTGAGGTGGTTGTGATGATTAGGTGTATCAATCCACCATTTTGGCACTGTGTGAAAGTCCACTCACGCCTCCGGTGGCAGTAAAGGCCCCTAAATGGACTCCGGGCTCCGGGGCAGTGCGTCTTCATCTCGCCGACTCGAATTCAGAGCAGCTCCTTGTAAAGGTGACCACTTGTAACATAAACAAGACGGCTACTTCTTCTTCGCCTCTCTAATTGAAAGGTCAGCCTCTGAAATCAAAGGTCATTCATGCCCGCTGCAGACGCGGTGAGTGGACGGCGGATGTGTCATATGTCCAATCAAAAGGCTGCGTCGCAGGAATCCTTCCTACTGAGCGGCCGAGCCAATATCTCCAGTGTCTCCTAATGGTTTTAACACTTACAAACACCTGACCCCCCTCTAATGGTCCTCTCCTCACTGCTGCGGTGAACAGGAGCTTCCTGCAGCCAGCGCTCCCTCAGTAACTCACTCTTCAGTAGCATCATCAACATGTTGGCTCATTTCTTTTTTATTGTTCTTTCTTCTAGCCCCCACTGACAGAGTGGAAGCTCTGATGGCTCACTGAAGCCCCCGTGTGGACCGAAGTGGATTTTATTTTACATTCTTACCGTCTTTGGCCTCTGCTGCAGCTCAGAGATTCACATTTTCCATTAGAGTACATCAAGTGCACTAAAAATCATGTTTCACTGCAACACCAGCATTTCAGTAAATAAATTAGGTGAGTGATTCCCGTCCTGCATGCACAGGTATGATTACATATTGGTGTAAGGTTGAACTTTATATGCATATAAACTAGCAGCTGTGATAGGCCTACAGGCCAGGACTCAGGGGGAACACCTGAACACACCGTGCTGCGGTCATTGTGGTGGAAGCCAGTTAGCAAGTGAGCAGGGAGGTCAAAGTGTGCCAATGCATGAGGCTGTATAGGTTAGCATTTACTGAGCTAGATGCTAACACCAGCTTGCTAACAATGACAATGCTAACACTGGCCTACTAGTGGAGGCTAATGAGAACTCAAGATTTGATCCTGAATCAGTTTTATCTGATTGTTTAAAAGCCTGAGTTCAGGCCGGTTCGTCTTAAATAATAACTAACAAAGAAATAAGTGAACAAATGAAAAGGTTTCCCTGATAATGGCACTATATATCTTGTATAGCCTAAAACAAATACATGTATTGTAACAAGGTGGAAGGTTTGGAACGTGACATCATGCAAAAACACAGGTTGTATGAATGATACTGAAAAAGTAAACGTGTTTACGTTCTTCTGTTTAATGAAAAACAAAAACTAGCTCTGCACACAGCAACGCAAGAAATAAAGTGTTTTCAAAATAAAAGTCTCAGATTCATTTAAATAAAAGAACTGCTGAGGTTTAAATGAACCTTCAGCTGCTCTTCAGTCTCTTGGTTTCTACGCTGTGCGTCGCTGCCTCCTCCTGGTCTCTTTTGGAAGCTCGGGCCACGTCGGCCGTCTTCAGCTCCCTGTTCAGCTCAGAGCTGCTTCCTCTCGGATGTCTCAGCTCCCTCCTGTCCCGTCTCTCCTCCATCTCGCCGATCTCCTCGGCGAAAAGGGTTTTAAGCGCGGGGATGAGCGCGGGGAGGACTTTAAAGTCCCCGAAGCGAATCTGAGCAAAGAGGAAATGGAGTAAATGATCAAGTGACTCGTGGAGGAGGGAGGCTCACAGATACTGTGTCCCCCCCAACACACTCCTTCTTCTCAGGGAAGAGGAACTAAAGCAACACAAACGTACGGCCTGCAGTCTGACACTGAACACAACAGCACAGACACCACACCTGAGTCACTGAAGACTCATTTCTGTGTGTGTGTGTGTGTGTGTGTGTGTGTGTGTGTGTGTGTGTGCGCAACACAAACCCAGAAACTCGCAACTGGAGATTTTAATGAATTATCTATATTATTAACATATAACATTACATATTATACATGACACTGGTGTAGGGTGACTTAGTTGACATAAAGTTTAAATGGTGCATTCAGGTGCAATCACATAGACAAATAAAAGAGTTCCACAGCAGCAGATTTGTCCACACTGAGACTCACCCTCATGTGGTCGAATGAGATCCCCACTCTGTCGTTGAAGTCCTCACTGAAGAGGGGGATCTTGGCGTAACGCTGGCTGAAGTGGTTCAGCATGATGAAGTCGGCGTTCATCCTCATGCCGATGCCGATGGCCTGGGAGGTCGTGCTGTCAGAGAACACGAAGCATAAAGAGGTTTTTGTGGAGACAGATGCTCACAATCAATGTCAATATCTGTGGAGAGAAAGGAAATTTAACAATGCACTCAAAAATAACTGCAACGTCAAACAGCCATTCAAGCGCTTTTTCTTTTTAACTGCTGCTGTTTTCATGCATTTCACTCATTTACATAAACAGCATTAAAGCCCCGCAGAGCCGTTTATTTTTACTCACCTGTGCCTTTTCTCTACAGCTTCCTCCTCAAGCCCGTCTTCCAACGTGGCCTCGTGGATAAGTAAGGTCGCACTCTGTCCTGCAAAGAAAATCAAAATGCAACATCAGAGGCCAGAATCACAGAGAAGCACTTCCAGCCTCTTCCTGTCCCACGGGAAATCAATCAGTTTGCCTGCGTGATCAAGCATCGGCACGCCCCTTTAGTCTGGTGAGCTGGGCCGTCTATAACGAACAGTCATGGGATACACTCGCTGTCTCCGGGAGGCTTGGACACAATCCACTCAAGCAATTTAGGAAGAGTCAATGAAGTGGGATCCTGCAGGAAGCATTAGAAGAGTCTGCCAGCCACGAGAGCGATCGAAAGCATTAAGACATTTCTGATAAATTATTCAGAACAACCCACATAGTCAAGCTACAGTTACGTGACCTTGTATGAATTAGTGCGATATTGAAAGCGTACACTCAATTTGCTTTCACGCACAATGTGTCAGTGTAGATACACTTCAGTGTAAAGTGGACTGTAATCACTGAGTGGTACGAACCGATGTGTACGAACGCGTCGCAGGGCATGGTGTCTCCGGAAAAGGCCAGCTTCCAGCCCGACTGGTGAGTGAAGCTGCAGGCGAAGGCGTTCTTACAGTGGCGCACTGTGCACGTCTGGAACTGAGAAACACAGAAACTAAATGATAAGTCGACTTTTAAAAAGAAACGGTGACAGCTTTGTGATGTTGAAGCAGCTGCAGACCTGATCCAGATCATTCTTTTTCAGCAGCGCTTGGATGAAGGACTTTGTCCTCTGCTTGGGTAACTCGGCACCATCGCACAGACATTTGTTAGGGATGAGGCTGAAACACGAAACAGATGACATTAACAGACGACGGCATGTCCACAAGAATCATTTAAAAACTCTACAGCTACTTTATACCACTGCATTTATCTAAAACATTTCAAAGGCTCCAAAAACACAACACACACAAAAGATTAGAGGAAAATCTAAAAAGATCAGAAGTTATCAGAAGTTGGGTTTCTCTTCTTTCCTTTCACACTAATCATCTCAGGACCCCTCAGATTTAAAGTATAAAGTAATTAAAACTAGCCAACGTATGTAAAGTAGTTAAAACTAGCTAACTG
>JAVQJD010057684.1:0-12635 GCA_036023655.1 Nannoperca australis
TCTCATTTGCTCTGACATGCACTGTGAGCTGTAAGGTCTTATATAGACAGGTGTGTGCCTTTCCTAATCAAGTCCAATCAGTTTAATTAAACACAGCTGGACTCCAATGAAGGAGTAGAGCCATCTCAAGGAGGATCAGAAGAAATGGACAGCATGTGAGTTAAATATGAGTCACAGCAAAGGGTCTGAATACTTATGACCATGTGATATTTCAGTGTTTCTTTTTTAATAAATTTGCAAAAATGTCTACATTTCTGTTTTTTTTCTGTCAAGATGGGGTGCTGAGTGTACATTCATGGGTAATAAAATGAACTTTTTTGATTTTAGCAAATGGCTGCAATAAAACAAAGAGTGAAACATTTAAAGGGGTCTGAATACTTTCCGTACCCACTGTATATGTAAATACTCAAAAATAACAAATTAGACTACACATCAAGCTACTTTTATTGTAGATAGATAAATAGTTGACTTTATTAATCCTCGGGGTGGAAATTAAATTGTCATAGCAGCCAGCTACACTAAAATAGAAGAACAACAGGAACAAGATCAAAATGAATAAGCAGAGAGACGACTGGTAGGGGTTACTGACTAGCAGTCTGTTTCTAGATAAGGTGCAAAATGAAGGCATAAAGTGCTGGAGATTAGTAACGATATTGTGCCAAGAAGAAAGGGATGTATGTAAAGGGAAAGTATTACTAAATAATAGTAGTAGTAATAGTAATAATAATAATAATAATAATAAAAGAATAGTAATTGAATTAGATAAAAAGTAAATCCATTTTAAAAGCAATGGTATACTCTAGTGTTCCGGTAGACCCAATGTGAAAAGGGCAGAGTGTTCAAAGTACATTATGATACAAAAAGTAGAAGCTGATTTAGTTCAGTGACAGCAGGTCCGGCAAAGGCAGATGAATTATAAAGTCTGATGGCACCCAGGCTCTTTAGCTTGGCTAACATGTTGTGAATGGGGAGGATCACCAGCAGTTTTGCCAGCATTCTATCCTATACCACCTCCTCCAGTGTGACCAGCTCAGATCCAGTAACCCAGACCCAGCTTTCTTTATAAGTTTATTCAGTCTGTTGGCATCCTTGGCTTTGATGCCTTTGTCCCAGTACACCACAGCATAGAAGACGGTGCTTGCAACAACAGATTGATAGAACATATGGAGCATCTTGTTGCATGCATTGAATGACCTGAGGCTTCTCAGGTAGGAAAGCCAATTCAAGCCCTTCTTCAAAACGGCTTTATAGAGAATACTTTACTTACTCTAAGCTTGGTGATATTTTTATTTTCTTATTGTACACAAAACCCAAAACCACTTGATCCTACTACAATGTGACTCCCCAAACAATGCATATTTTCTCCTGTTTGAGTGATGTTTGCTAAAAATGACAGTGGCTCATAAATGACTGAGCCTTTTTTAAACATGAAACTAGGGATGTCCCGAGGAAATCTTTGAGGCCCTGATCCCAATCTAAGTCCTTTAATATTGGGCATCTACAGATACAAGGGACACAAAGGACAGCATTTTTTATAGTTTCATTTGGGCTTGTCATCAAGTTACTCACTCAGCAGGTATGACCTATGACGTCATGTCATTTTAACTGACAAAAGCGCCGGTCAGCACTGGCTAAAAATGAGACGCTGCTAGCTAAATGTTTTGCACACTGCACCTCTGTGCCGAGAAAGAGAAAGTTAGAGTAATTCTCAACTTGGATGTCAGAATTCTGAGTCACTCACACCAGTGCGCCCAACTTATTCTTCACTTTCACACACGCACTCAACATGAAATGTTTATTTACGACCTGGTTATTAAGAATTATGTTTTCATTTGGAACCAATGGGCCACAGACAGGGTAGGAAAGTCAGAGAATAGAGAAATGGTGGATTTAGCATTGTTGGTTTTGGTCTTTTCATTGGATTTTGATGACAAGAAACATTTTGAATAATGCCACATATAAGCCTATACATAAGTGCTGTTTAATAGAATAAATTGAGGTTGCCTGAAAAAGTGAAATAAACTAAATGAACACTACACTAACACTACAAACTAAACACTAACTACCACATTACTGCTGTTAGTCAGGCCAGTTTAAGCAGGTGTGAACTGGAAAAGTCATCTGTGCCAAATTGACCAATGATGTTTGAGATTGTTGGACCACCATCAGGAGGGTAGAAAGAGATCAAATGCTTGGATTGGAAACTATTTGACAAAACCACCAGATTTTTTGTAGAGAGCAAAGCAAATGAAAGTCACCAGATGAATATTTTCCTGCTGTGCTTGAATGTCAAAGTGATATCAGAAATTGTGTTAGTGAAGGAGCATAGAATTAATACATATCACTATCACAGCTTGACTTATAGAGTAATAAACCAAACGGTAAAATTTCACTGAGCTATTTAAATTGAATGAAGTAAAAGGGTGAGCTGGAAATTAATTCAGAAATCAGAATAATTAATTGCATTGTTATTCTGCAGGCATAAGAGTCCAAGTTTTCCATGGCAGTGAGTGTTGAGTTTGAAGCTTCCTCCCCTGGGACAGCAGCTGCCCCGCTTAGTGAGGAGTCTTAATCTCCTGACAAAGAAAATCATTAATGCTGAATTATTAAGCAGTGCAAAATATAACACACACACACACTCTCTCTCTCTCTCTTTTCAAAGCCCTGAAGTGTCGTGCATCATTGGCTTTGGTAGCCCTTATACCTAAATCACCGTCCTTCACACATGACAGCAAATCTTGTGTTACTGTTTTACTGTTGTGCTGCAAAACTCCCACTGAATGGAAGAATGGAAAAGATTCTTTCATCAAATGAACTGTTTACAGGTTCTTTATGCATATTTTGCAGGAAATATTTGACACAAATAACATTGTCCCTGAGTTAGTAGTGCAGTTCCACAAAGTGCTCAAAGTGGTCACAGTTCATACCTGATTGAATAATAATTCCAAAACCACATCTTTCCCTGATAAAAGCTTAAAGATATATATTTATGTGCATTTTCAACAGAACAGCTTAAGTAAATCTAAGGTTTTTCAATCATAAATGCAAAATAAAACAAAATAACACTGTCACAAAAAAATTGTTCCTGATCCTTGTCAACCTGATCATTAAGTCAGTATTAACATCATAGTAATGACTCTGACACTACTAACATGTAATTCAATTCAATTTTATTTATATAGCAAAGATATTTTAAGTAATCTTATGACTTCATAAAATGTTCTTGGTCAATAATATAATTATTGGTCAATTTTCCATCTTTTAGCACAAAAATGTATTATTATATTCAATTCAAATTTTCAATTCATTTTTATTTAGATATCATAACAAAGTTATCTCAGGGCACTTCATAAAGCAGGTCTGGACTGATTCTTTATATTTACAGAGACCCAAAAGTTTCCACCATAAGCATTATGCATGCATTGCAAATATGCATATGCATTATAGATGCAGCCTCACATCCTCATGCAACCAGAATTGTAAAAGCAGCATCTTAGAAAGAGGAATAATAGCCTGTTTCCAGCATGGCCCAGATATGGATTGTACCGAGTCCCAAGAGAGTGCTCTGGTCTCCCTGATATGGGGTCATGAGAAGGGATTCCAATAAAAGGGAGCATCCCAGTAGAGGGAATCAATTATTAAACTCCCACCTCTCCATGGAGGTTATTTTTAGCTCTCTGAATCACAATAGATGGATGTGGAGCAAAGTGATGAATTATTTCCATAAGGAATAGGATATGAATGGACTGAACTGATGAAATGTAACCAAAAAAAGCAATACATCATTTGAACTATTGTCTCTTGTGATACACAGTGATTTTCTGTTCAGAATGTATTGTTTCAATGCCAGATTTAGCTGGTAGTTATATGTCTAATATTGCGTTGTACAAAATTTCAGTGTTCAGTGTCTGAAAGAACCTTTACTGTCACCAGGCAACATTGAGGTCCTGTGGCAGCACGGTGCAGCTCCCAGCTACCTCTGAACACCCAGTGCCATTCACTACAAACTGCTGCTATCCACCTAATCCAATCTAATCACGCAGCTAAACAGAGGAGTTCATATAATAAACGTTTTTTTAGCTGTTTTTCTTTAATGAACACAGATGCCAGTAAAATTATCTCTTGCATTGTTTCCTTCCCTATGGTTCTGGTGGTTGGTCACATGGTGAGCCGAGATGGAAAGTGAAAAAGTTGAATCATCATCAACTCAGATGGCAGTGACAAATATCTGAGCTGTTCATGGAAATGATGGAGGTGGTGGCTGCAACTGTCCACTGTCTGAAAGTATAACCTGCACCCTGCAGGAGTGAATCAGACCTTAACTTAACATTCCATGCAGTGGTGTGTAATTAGGTTTTTAAATGTGTGCGGCACTCTGCGGTTTCTAAGCCTATAGATGGCCCTCATTCATGATGCAACCTGAATATATTAATCACATCAGGACCACCTTCACATTTCAATAAACACCAGGTTCAATTAATTCATAATATGTTTTTCTTGGAACTCGCCAGAGTCCAATGTAAAGCCAATATACAATGTTCCCTAAAAATAGTTAAAAACACATCAAATACAGCCGGAATAACTGAAGTGAAAAAAGTTTAAGTGAAGTAATGGGATTTTTGTAATGCAGTCGATTGTCCCGAAACATTTAAAATGTCATTAGAAGCTAATGAGTCTCCGAAGCGAAGCAATTAAAATGTGTTCTGCCATTAGTGTCATTCCTGTCTCAAGCTGTTAATGTAAGATGTGGTTGAAAGCTCAGAAAAAAAGCTGTGGTAGTAAATGTACCTTACTACATGACATTGTTTGTTACTATTTGAACGCCCCTAAGTGGTGCATTGTAGTGCACCAGTTCAGATGTCCACAAGTAATTTATTATTAACTGATTTAGTTTTTTTTAGGAACTACTTGGAATTACTTCTTAATTAAGAGTTTTACATTTAGAATTGACTTCACTTGTTCAATGCTAACTCCTCAAAATGTTGTGTTGAATAAAAATAAAAATAATTTTTTTATGAATTTATTTATTTACCAGAGACAGTGCACATTAATCAACATTTCAATGTAAATATGCCAGAGTTAGTTACTGAACTAATATTCACCCGTAGTCCCTGGGCAGGTTATAACAATAAAGGAAAATCTAAAAAGATTGTATGTGTGTTTTTAGTAGCTTTAAAGGGTAAAAAGAAGAATGAATTGCAATGTACATTTTAAGGACTTTTTGTTTTTGTGTCCCCACATTTCTTTGATGCAGTCTAACTCCACACATTGCAGATCATGATAGCTGGTAAAAATGTAACCTCTCTTTCCAGTATTGATTTTCATTGGCTGACACTTACCAGTAATGTGATTCCACGGCTTAATCACTACCATGATGACTGTATGAATCAGCTTTGATTACCTTGCTACACATTTTCACACTTTAATGCTCTTACTGCTGAGGCTTATGAGAATTAGTAAATGTTGTTGCATAAAACCACGAAGAGGAGGAAATCCACATTCTGTACATTTCTTTTTAACCAAAATCTCAGGAGTGTGTGGTAAAGTTCAAAGGATGCTACACCCTGAATTTCTAACACAGGTTCTGATTGTTCGGATGGTGCAGCTCAAATGTGTAGATCTTAATTCACAAAAGACCCATGTAGTTTAACACTGCGTGATCTGCACAAAGAAATAATGGATGAACGGAGGCATATGAAGAAATCAGAATGTAAATTACACAGTATTAAAACACAAACTGTTGTCATTGTTCACCTTTATTTCTGATATGAAGCCCTCCAGTTCCCCTGCCGCCTGCCATGTAAATCAAGGTCATTCAATTCTTTAGCAACTCTATGCTCCTCTGCACTCAAATCTCATTTGGTCATTTCTCACAGGCTCATCCTGTGTAGAAATTTCATTTGATCCCACCCAATTTAGGCATAGAGCTGAATATGACAGCACTGGAAGTGCATGTGGGGGTGGGGGTGGGCTGGGTGAGAGAAATGGAGGAGCAGAGAGATTGAAGACTAGTGGTGATACATCGAGGATAGAGATAGAATAAAAGTGTGTGTGTGTGTGTGTGTGTGTGTGTGTGGGGGGGGGGTCATGGAGTGAGCACTGCATTTGGCACTCCTGGGAAAGCCACAGTGTCACGTTTGATGGTATGCAGCTAGTGGTTCTCTTACATTCTCTCTCAATTCCATTACTCCTCAGCCTGTACTTTCCTCTTCACAGTCCTATACCACTTGGCAAATGAGAACTAAGAACAACTGAAACACAGGAAGCAGCAGGCAATTTAAGTGATTTTAGTAGGTACTGTAGTAATAGTCATTTTCCAAAATTACTCATCTTTGTATGCCCTCTCTAGAAAGAGAGGTGGTGTGTACAGGATTTTACCCTTGAAAATGTTGAAACCTGCATTCCCACCTTTTCCTCATGCAATGTGTTGGTCTGTTCGTCACACAGTTGTCAGTCACGTCCCGCTGCCGCTGCGATGTTGTGTTGGTCTCTTCTTTGACCATGCAGAACCCTCACCTGTCCATCACAGAGCTACAAGAGCAAAGGGTGAAGAACTGGGGAGAGAAAGGGGATACAACATTGAGAGCAGGAGAGAAGGATGAGGGGAAACATCAAAGTAGAGGAGAGAAACAATAGGTAGAGCAGAGTGTGATAGAGGAACCCTGAACCCCTACAAATATTATTTACACACTACTATGCACATGCTGCACACATTTTGTTGCCAAATACATTTAGCAGGAAACGTAATACTGCAGATGTCAGCAAATAATACAGGCAGCTAACTTTACTGCCAAAAACTCAGTGAGTGAAGTCATTGTCATAGTGAATGGTTGGGAGTACAAAACATAGGACTTTGGCGCTGGAGACCAATGTTTATGCTGTATTGATGTATCACTCAGACAGTAATTAGGAACATTGTGAGGAGCATTCATGTCAGCCTTCTTCTGTAGTTGTCCAAAAAGTTGGAGAAAACAGGAAATTCTAACATCGCCCACTGCAAGGTCCCAAAATGTCTGCAAAGTCACCTTTGTGACAGTTGATAAGGTCCGGGGCTAGTCCCAGATAATCTGGGGCTGAGGTCATTGTGGGTGAACCAGATTAGTTTTTTGGGGTTCTGTCTGGAACACTACTGCCTAGACTTAATTTAATTTGACTGTTTTCTATGACTACTGCAAACATTACACTTGATTTGAAATGACATTTTGACTGCTGTAATGTTTGGCACTTTGTGTTGTAGAAATAAATCAGCCTGATGACAGATTGAATTTAAACTTATGTTTATTTTATTCTAAATGACTTGCTTAAAGTTAGGTTTTAGGTAAATACTTAAAAAGTCATCATCCTGTGTCATGCTTCAAGTCAACTCTGGCATAAAGCATGAGATGATCTTTCGCTAACCTTAACCGCGAAGCGCTAAATTGCTAAGTGCCTTGAGTTGCCGAAATAAACCACAAAAAATGTTAATCATGCTTTAGCAGGAACAGACCCCCATTACGTCAACCACATCACTACGACATTTCCGTATAAATACCCTACGTAACCGTCTCTCGTCTGCTCTCGATTACTGCGCATGGCAGCTGCTAGCAGCTACCAACCTCCAGCAACCAAAGCAGCTAGCAAAGCAGCTAGCACCGGACAGGACAACGGCCAACCACCGACAACAGCAGCTAGCAGTAGTCCGGCACCAGGTTGCCGCTCTGTCGGTTTTGGGGGGTTTGTACTATGCCACCTCAGTCTCCCACTTAATTTAAATGATGGGCCGCGGGTCCTCGCAAGCATATCACCGTTACATCCGGTCAGATCCCAAAGATCTTAAATCGGCTTCATCTCTTCTCCAAGTATGGGAGGCTTTTTGGGGGTACCCGAGTGCCACGGCGGACGTCCCCACGAAGCTTCCTCAAACCATCAGCAATATTCAAATGTTCGACATGTACCTATGTTCAATAAATCTTTTAAACGTATCATATGGAGGGTGTGTTCCTTGCTAGTGAATTGTATAATTCTGTATGTAAAGAGACAGTGTTGGGTAGAGGGGTGAAGAATATAAATGAGGGAAAATATTGGGAAATGGGGACAGGCAGTTGGTAAAGACAGAGAAGGGAAGAACAAGGCAGGAGTTTGGGACGTAAACAAACTGTCCTCCCAACATTTCCTCTTACAATCTATCATTTCACTTTGAAATGCTAAAATGGCTGTATAGTGTATGAAAAAACACCAATAACTGGGGAAGTTTAAAGTATTCTAGACATTGAAGACTCTCTTCTGTGTTCTAAGTCCTTCAGTCATATTTTATTGTCTTAACTTTACTTTCACACCACAACTAACAGGGGAGCAGCCGGTCCACAGAGCTTCAGCACAGACAGTATAGAGGCGTCACTCATCTTCTCCAAGCGTGCCTACTCTCTTGAGAAGCAGATGAGATGCACAGTGCAACTTTAGTGTTGCCAGATTGGGCGGTTTTAGTTTGCATTGTGTGATGTAAAATGACACACCCAAATGATCTTGGGTGGGTGGACAGGATTTTGGCGAGTTTACCATGAGTTGGACTTTTTGTGAGTACATTAAAAATGATAGTATATTAAATATATATTATTCATCATTATTTGTAGTATGGGATAGCACATACAGCTCTTTCTTCTTCTCTCGTTCTTCCCAAAAAGGCTTCATTAGCAGGAAAGTTAATTTACCAAGTTAGATTAAAGCTATTATTGTTATTTGAGCTGTCCCATTATTTTTAATGCAGAGGTGTTCTAGCACACTTGTGAGCACGTATGTCATATTGAAAAATCGCAGTACTGTTGTTATTGTTTAATAACACATTTATTTGCATTCTTTATAATAGATCATATTTTGATGTTTTTTTAAAGATCAGTTTGGGGGGATGTTGAGCAATTATTTGGCTGGAAAACATCAAACCAATCTGGCAACCCTGTGCATCTTTATAATAACGTTGAAGTAACTCAGTACAGCACTCAGTGCTGTTCCTCCTCTGAGCCAATAAAGAATTCCTTTTACAACTTTATGTATTTCCACGTTCCATTTCCATTTGGCAGCCTTGGACGGATGTTGATGAGGATTCAGGTTAAACATGTGGCTCTGTAACTGTAGTGGAGAAAGAGATCAGAAGATAAGTGAATAGAAAAGGTTTCTGCAGAGCTGAGTATTATCCTCCATCCTCCCTCTCTGTAGACTTCACGAAGATGCTGAAAGCAAATAAGTGGGACAGAGAAGGAGATGCAGAGATCCAGAGAGATATGAGGAGCTGAAGAATACATGATGTCTGTGTAGTGTTATTTGACACACGAGTGGATCTCCTTTGTCAAAAACGAACCAAATCCTTTTCAAAGAAGCCCCGGGTGACGGCTCCTAAGAGGAAGTCCTCGGGGATACAGTAGCCTTAAGAGAAAAAGGCAACACGTATGCCACTTCATCTGCACGTTGATCCCAGAATTCATCACACAGCAACGCTGCTCCAGATTCATATGTTTATTTTTATCACTCTTGACTCATCCCTCCTTTGTACACCATATCTAATTATTTCATTGGCATACAAGCTTTTTATCTTTGTATTCCCAGGATGCTGGTCATCATTTCTGTGTTGCTTGTCAAATGAAATACACAGGGAATTGAGACTTTTCTGTTGTCTTTAAGGTTGTGCTCTGTTTTTCCTATTTGGATGTCTGAAGTGCATATTCTAAAGGAAAACACTTAAAATCTGCTGTTTTGTTGTTCAATTGCAGGTACAATGTGGATACCAGGAGCTCCAACCTTTCAAAACATGTAAGCAGCCTTTGACAAATCCTATTAGTATGCTCCATGATAATGTGAACTAGTATGGAGGCCTGAAACTAACAAGAGGTGGTAAAAAATAAGTCAAACATATTACTGAATACATGAATAAACAATACAGTTAGTTAAATAATTAAATGTAATCTTAAAAAGAAACAAAGCATTTTAGGTTTCCCTTATCTTTAAATCAGTTGGTTCAAACTATTTAACTTAATTGATTTTACTCCTCTGCTAATCTTTTAGTAGCTTGTTTTGTCTTCATTGTTCAACTCCTATTCTTGGTCTTATGGTTAATGATTCTACTCCCTGTTCCCCATCAAGCATCCTTTATTATCACTCATCTCATTATCATATTAGCATTTGGAAAATTAGAAATGTGGTGGGAAACTGGGAAATGTTAGCTATGCTGGTAAAACTGGGAATACAAAAATGGTATAACTGTAATATAATCGTTCTTTTGATGCATTTTGCTCCATAAATTGGATTAAATTGAACTGAGCATTAAATTGTAGAAATTATAAATTTAATTTAAGAGGATAACTTGGGTTTTAATTTGACATGACATTCTTGATAACAATAATAATTCATTATGAAGGCAGTAGACGTGCTCAGAACAACTCTTCTTTTATGTGGATTGTAGTGTTACATTTTAAATATCAAGATTTTGTTTTGAATATCAAACCTTTAGGCTGTTTCGTTGTGTCTTTTCAGCTTTTTCTCTAACTTGTGTCTAACTTTCTTTACTGCCTGCCTGGATGAGCAGAAGGTAGGCTGACATTATGCTGTATCGCTTTATTTCATTCCTTCTTGTTATCTCCTGGACATTTATGGAACTAAGCGGAGGTCCTTGCATTGTGTCAAACATCGGGCTGGATGACCTTTCAATTGTGTAGCTGCTTCACTGGTTCATGTAAAAATGAAGGGAGTCACACTGTACTACAGTGTCCAGACCATCCAGGCTGGTTTGGTAGTAGATCTGCTCACCTCTAAGACTACAACTGTAAATAAATCTTCTTCTTAGTCACCAGTGACAGCTCCTCTCACTGCCTCATCTGTGCTGTAAAGATGATTTAAAACTTTGCATAGGAATATGTATTACTTAACACAAACTCTAGTAAGTAATTATGATTATTTGTGATGAAAAAAGCAGTTACAAGATCATTCTAAATGAGTGTCTAAATGACTAATGGTAACCAAAAATCAACTCTACCTCTAGCGAGATTTCTTTTCTATTTTTTTTTTTTTTTTGGTATTTGGAACAGGCAATTTTGCAGAGTTGTAAAAATCCTTTTTGGTATTTTTACATAAAACCCTTTTCCCTTTATTTTACATGAAAATATGCATATGTTCAGAAAGAGGTCTTTCAGACACTTACAACCTGAGCCTGTCAGTGGCCAAAACAAACTCTTTTAGTGGACGTACTTTGACAGCTCAGTTGCCTGCAAGGTTGATGTTGCAGACATTGCAGCCTGTTTCGGGGCTGCTGGCTGAGGCAATTTACTGGACCAATTCCAAATCAAATCCAAATTTTGTACTTGTATTTGTCATTTAGACCCCAAAATAAATTAAAATGGTGTTGTTAGATAAGTGTGAGTGAGTCACTGAGCGAGTGAGGAAATAAGTGAATAAGAGTGATCATGAATTAATTTACTCACTGCTACTCACTATGTGTGTATGTGTGAGTCAGAAAGTGCATTTCCATCCACCTGTTTTTATGTTCATTTTCAATTTGTTTATAAGAACAGAAAGAAACAGACTGGACACACCAATGAAATTAAATTAAGTGAAATTGAAATGAATGAAGCATGTTAAAGTGACTTTAACGTCCACTGAAGCTTCCAAAGACGAAACAAAATCCTCAGATCTGTGTCTCAAGGACATTGTAACCTTCCTCACATTAAAACATGAAATAAACAGAAATGACATATTTCCATCATGTTTTCCATCATTTGAGGTTTGACTGGAGCTCTTGTAATTACGTTATCTTGTGGCAATGGCAATGACCCGACTGGAAAATTAGCACAGGCAACTGTTTATCTCAATTCGCCCAACTCGCTAATATCCGCATAACAGTAGCGGATGCAAACCTGCATTAATTACCATTACTAGAACACAAAAAAAGAGAATATTTTTTCTGCTGATATTCTGGAAATTTTGTTAAATTTTGCTTTATGTCTGCATGGAAACATGACTATTGAGTGAATGAGTGAGGACATAAGCAAGTGACCGAGTGAGTGGGTGTGTGAGTTAAAGTAGGTAAGTCAGTGAGAGTGAATGAATGAGAAGATGCAACAATAAAATAAAAGAAAATGAAATGGTTTTAAAATAAATCAATAGTGGCTTAAAGCTCATGAATATATAATTAGAATTTAAACGTAAACTTGTGCTTTTCATTCAATGACTGTGTGAATCTCCACTGAAGCAAACATACACTGAACAAAACTATAAACGCAACACTTTTGTTTTTGCTCCAATTTTACATGAGCTGAACTCAAAGAGCAAAAACTTTTTCTATATACACAAAAGGCCTATTTCTTTCAAATATTGTTCACAAAATTGTCTAAATTGCTGTCAGTGAGAACTTCTTCTTTGCTGAGATAATCCATCCACCTCACGGGTGTAGCATATCAAGAGGCTGATTAGACAGCATGATTATTGCACAGGTGTGCCTTAGGCTGGCCACAATAAAAGGCCACTCTAAAATGTGCAGTTTTATCACACAGCACAATGCCACAGATGTCACAAGTTTTGAGGGAGCGAGCAGTTGGCATGCTGACTGCAGGACTGTCCATCAGAGCTGTTGCCCGTGAATTGAATGTTCATTCTCTACCATAAGCCGTCTCCAA
>JAVQJD010057690.1:0-17434 GCA_036023655.1 Nannoperca australis
ACCAAACAAAAAACCCATAAGTACAGAGTTAAATAACAAAAAGATTTAAAAGAGCAAGTAAGACGAGCGGAGCGATTGTATCGGGCTGCACGCACTTACAAGCGCATGCGCACACGATCGATATGACACGATTATAACCCCATTTCTGTTTTATAACATTCCATCAGTTGAGAGGCGGCGAAGAGACAAGATCAACAACTGGATTGTCACGCTTTCCAAGATCATCCCAGACTGCAATATGGACAGCACCAAGACCGGAGCAGTAGGCCACCTTATTTCACTTTGCACGTCTGTTAGCCTTTTGACTGACGGTCCTTGTTTTTAAATGGTCACCATTCAACTTTGTGACTGCGTCTCCGTCCTTGCAGAGCAAAGGAGGCATCCTGTCTAAAGCGTGTGACTACATCCGTGAGCTGAGGCAAAGCAATCAGCGCCTGCAGGAGAGTCTGAAGGAAGTGGAGAGGATACAAGTGGACAATGAGTTGTGCAGGCAGCAGGTATGGATGATCAGTTTTAGGCTCTAGCCTGCAAATATTGGCATCAAGTGAAGTTTCCAAGACTTCACTTGATGTAATGGGTAAAGAAGGTCTATGAATGATAATGTCAAAAATCTTCCTTTGAGGTGGTTGGCTGTTGCAGATAAATGAAGTCACATATAATACGGTAGCCATAGTGGGCTGCATGTGTGTCTGTGAAGATTGCCATTGCATTGAATAGATTACTTTGCTTTGGAGTGCATTGCAACTTCCATTCACTTAAGTCTCAGAAGCATGAAATCCGCCTAGCCCCATATGCATCTTCATTTCTCCAAAACAAACCCCCCGAGGCTTCAACCTGTGTAGCTGATCATCACAGCCTGCCAAAGAGGATCAAAGAGTTTGCAGTCATATAATGAGAAGTGTTACCTGATATCAGCGCTTTAAGAGACTGTGGGAATAATATACACAGAGGTTGTGTTGAACTAACTGCATGCTAATGCACTCAAAAGTATTGTGAAATCTTGCAGCTCCGAGGCTGCCGCATCTCCCCATTGAATCCTGGGCCTGCAAGGCACTCGGCAATATATTCTTATTCTGATGCTCAAAGCTCAATATCCTCTCCCCTGTCCCTCAGTGGGGAGACAGGGAATTCAGGAGTTACCCAAGGGAAATGTAGCAGAGATGCCATACCTCAAGATTTGATAATCCAGTTGGTTGTGGACAGGGGTGTCTTTGAAAAGGGCTGCATATACTCGTTAATCTCAGGGATTGAATAGCCCTGTGTGTACATTACACTCAACCAGCACTCTCCAGCTTCAAACGAAAAAGTTTGGTCTGTAAACTTGGAGCTATATTTAGCTGTCACGGGGATGAAGATGTTGATAATGAGATTTCTTTTTGTTCTTTGTTCTTAAGATTGAAGAGCTGAAGAATGAGAACGCTTTGCTCCGAGCGCAACTCCAGCAACACAGCATCGAGATGGTTGGAGAGACACCACCGCAGTGAAGCAGAGACACAAAGAACAGGGAGGGGCACTACCACTCAGACATACAACTGACACTGTGGAGACGCAGGCGAGATGAAGGGGGAAGGGGGAGAGAGAGAGAAAAGGACTTGTGAAGAACGACTTTCTTTTTAGTGAATGCATCCTCACCTGGGTTCCCAGGTCGCGTTTCCTTCACCGGCCTTGCTGTACTTGACTGTTCCAGTCCTATTGAGATAACCACCTGTTACAACTCAGTAGAAATGTGCTCCAAGAAAAGATGCCCACTCACCACCATCAGGGTGCTGTATGAGCACTAGCTTTGAAAGAGAACCTCTGCTCCTCACTTGATTTGTATTTATGTAGCCTCACTCATGGACTATGATGTTTGTCTTTTAATTTTGTTCCCTGTCAGTGCATTTTCCCCCCAAATTATTAATTTAGACTTAGTTCATGCTTTCATTCTGTTTGTGTTTTTGAATTCTGTATTAATATGTTGTTTTTAGCTGCTTTAATTTATTAGTCCGCTTGCTGACAGAAGCCTTGATGGAGACCAGTTACATCGAAGCTCATGTACCCCAGAGAAGCAGATTGAATTTCAAGCGAGAAAACATCAAAGTATGCAATACATTATGAATTCAGACAGAAATAATGTGACACACATAGTTTACCTAGACCCAAAGGCAAACAAGGAGCTGTGCTGGCCTCTGCTTCTGGGCTGATTTATGTAAATATGACTCCTCTTGTTTTAATACAGACGTTACAGAATGTTAGAGCAGATTATCTCTGGGAGTAAACAATCAATAACTCATTAACTTCATGCTGGCCTTTTGTTATAATAATTATTACGACGTGTACAGTCCTGGAGCTTGATTTGGAGAAAGGAGAAAAAAAAAAAAGTGGTATACTTGAATTGTTGGGCATTTGCTTAACCAGAAAAAAATAACTCAAAAGTCAACAACTTCACCTGTAAAGAACCAACTGTTCAAGTGCAATTTAGTTACAAATTGACATGTACAAGTGTGGGACGTGTAGACAACTGGACTGGAGAGAAGTACGGAACAAATTCCAAACTTTTGCTTATATAGTTACCTATATAGGTAGTGTGGGTTTTATTTTCATCTTTTGTTCATGTGTGATTTACCGATGTCTCAGTACGTGTTAGAATAATCTCCACATGTTTCATTTCAAGCTGTTTGCTCTATTTTGGTATTGCAACACTTCAAATGCAGCTCAACGCACAAGGGGGAGGCCCCCTGGAGAGCGTACTCACAGACTCTGCTCACTATGGAAAAGGAGTACACATAAATTCTGTGGAGCACTTCGAAGTTGAGCACAACTCACTGAAACCCCCATGAAAAGACGGAATAGTTGGAAAGTAGGGAACTCTGAAATTATCTCGCATATTTCTCCACCCACTCAGGCAAACAATAAGTAAACTGTAATTGGTTGTACAAACAGCATTAACATTGTTGGTGATTTTGTGAATGAATATACATGATGTATTTTTGTTCCGCTTTGGGTGATGTGAGTGAAAGTGGAATAGAGAGAGATCAAGCTTCAGAGCCACTTATTAGAGCACGATTGCTTCTCCCTGTGTCAACAGCTCAGGATCCAGCAAAGCAAAACCAACAGTCAGACCCCTGGCACAATCAGGCAGACTATCACATTTTAATATCTCAGACTCTGCAAGTTAACAGCTTGTGCTTTGGATGTGCTGTTCTGCTACTACTGCTAGATTGAAACCTGATATGGATAGTGCAAGTGTCTGATCTATCAAATGAGGCTCCCAGCCAAAGTTGAATGATAGATGTTTTGCAGTAGAATTTTTTCATTTTTTTTACACCTCAGCGACAGGAGAGCAGAGAATGGGAAGACATGAATAATGCTTTGGAAAGTGGATGTTCACAAATGAAAGGTCACTCGTGGCACTTTTTTCTCGAGTTTCTTTTTTGAAATGCAAAAGAAAGGAGAACAAAAAGACATTCTCTCTGTAGCAGCCTCACTGTTCTCAGGTTAGATTGTAAGACATCTTTTCTAAGTAAAATGGTGGAAAATAAAACTTTCACTAGCTGATAATCTTTATGGACTTGTGGCTCATTGTCCTTCTCCAGGTCTTGGACATCAAAATCAACAAAAATCAATACTTAATTACTTCTGTCAAGTTGGTTTTCAGTCCCCTCGTGTTTCTGTTAATCTGTTAATTAGCAAGGTATCTTAAAAAGCTATAATAGAGTGAAAGTCGGCTCATTGGCTTCACTTAACTTGGTTTGATTGGTTCATGAACTGTCATGTAAAAGCAAAATTCATAATTTGTAAGATTTAACAATCTGTGTGTGAGGTTTGATCAGATTTGATTAACAGCGCTGGCAATATAAGATGACAACCCACCAACTGTCATCTGAGTTTCATTCAATTAATGTGAAGTCCTGATTGGTGGACAGAAATATGTGACATCACCTGCTTCCAATGAAGCCCCAGTCAAACCAGTGAGAAGAACAGACATAAATAACCAAAACTTTTCCAAGTGTGGTGTTCATGTAGGACTCCATTACTCATCGATAAAAACTGATTGAAAAAATGTGTTTTCAGTGCCTAGAAATTCCTACAAACTCAGAATTTCCTTTGGATGGGGCCTATCTGAGATTAGCTGCTATAATTGTATTTATATGTCTACTCTGCAGGATCACAATTACCCATTGTGCAAAGCTCTAACAATTCTGGACATGGTAGGCAGGTATTCTCTAAAACAATGTGCATTTTAATTCAGTTCCAGATGTTGACGCAGACTTAACATTGTTAGACACCTTCTGATATTAAATTAACACATTTGGAGGATTACTTGCCCTTGGAGGAAGTATTCACCTTCCGTTCATGCAATCGATTGATCAACACACTGGTTAAATTGAAACCAGTCAGTAGTTCGAACACACGGAGGGCACCTTGGTTGAGGAAGATCAATGGTGGATAAAATACATCTAAGCCCTCAGTGAGATTGAGTTTGACACGACAGGTCAAGGCTTTTAAGCATCATTCTGCTGTTCTTAAAGGGAGCAGCCATGATTTAGATAATCCTTTTAAGTGCAGACTGGGATGCTGTAGCCTATATGTCCAACTGTAAGACTATAACTTAAAAACTCATTATCAGTATTCATTAGGCCGACACTGTTACATTCTCCTCAGTTTTGTCTTTTCCACCCCCCTGCAGTGTCTCCAGGCTTGTCAACTGCCATTCAAACACACACACAGCTAGCCAGGCAGGCGTCTGTGTGTCCCTGTCTCTGTTTGAAGTGGCTGATCTCTGATCCCACATAGCTCTCTGATTGGGACATACAGTACGTACTCACTGTCCGTCTGTCTGTCTCTTTCACCCCGAACCTGTAAAAGCTCTGAAGAAAACCATACAGAGTTGAAACGAAATCAGTTTGGAAAGGAAATCTAACTGGCACACAGACGTGTGGGTTTCTTCTCTAACAAATGTAATGTGAAGTGTTTACCAGGGAATGTCACTTTCGCCTCTCAGTGCAGATAATTCACTTACAATTAATTAATGTATTAATTGGAAGAGGAAAGTGTTTCCGCATTGAGCAATAAATTGTTATTGCTGAAATTAAAGTTAATGGATTTGAAACGGTGGTTTACGTCTGGCCAGCACTGAGCAAATGTCTGTTTCCACATTTGCCTGGAGGGTGGGTCAAAGCCTAAAATCCTTCATCTGAATTGGAAAAATCCTTTTTTGTTGTTGTTTTTTTTTGTTTAGGCACGTCTACCAAAGCACACGGTTGACTACTTTTCATTGAACCCATGCTGGCCAACACATTCTGCTGGAAAGCCACAGCCTCACGTCCTGCAGGCTTGTCTTACCTTTGTGTGTTTTGAGCTACAGGAGAACACTGTCAGGAGCATGTATTGTCCACTGCCTCAGACTGTTTCATGTTCCCTCTCTCTGAGGTTGTTATTTGTCAAAAATGGCAGACAGAAAGAGTCTTACAATGCTCCTCGTACCTTGTATTCCACACACCGACTCATATTTCTTGGGCCTACATTAATAACTACACAGCTACTACACTGCTCCTGTCTCGCTCGTAATAGTAGTATCAGCACAAAGGTATGTATTCCGCGGCTGTCAAGAGATGGGGGATAGGAGTGAGCTCAGATGTATTTATTTTTGCTTTTCTTCCGCAGCCGTGGTCTTTGGATTCTACAGTATTTTGATCAAACTGACAGGCAAATTCTGTTTGCATATGTTGAAAGATACGTTTGACTCCAACTTATAGCTCGGGAGAACACAGTGTGGATACAAATAAAAAGAGTATATGTTTTAAATGACAAAATTTTGAGCCAAGCCAGAGGGAGACAATTCCAAGTGTGCTTTTACATTGACACAACATATCCAATGCATTACCCTATTACAAAAGGTGCATTAGACTCATATTTCAGCTTTAATATATAATAACATTAAGAGAATGAACAAAACAGCACTCTTTCCACTGAAATAATGCAGTGGGGTGGCCTTTCAGAAGGCAGTGAGATGCTGAAAAGCTTATTTATGCTTTATGCCATCTCAAGCAGGCTACTGTTTTTATGCGCCCTTAAAGTTTTATTAAAACAGAGCTGTGCTGTTAGACCTGTTAGATCAAAACTAAAAGAAAGAGCACACAGTGTCACTCGGGTTTTTGCTGAACATCATCAGCTTCCTGTATCTGTTTGTTTTAATGATGTTGTGGTTTGTATAAAAATCTCTAAATTGATTTTTTTTCTCCCAATCTTTGTCAGTTTTTCATCTTTTTCTATGTTTTTGTGGAATACTGTTGTCATATTATGAGGGCAACCTCAGTAAGCAGCTCTCAGTGACAGCTTAAAATGTTTCATAGCTTTAAACTAGCATTTTGCCTTGCTATGTTTGCTTGATTTTCTTTCTATGTTTAGTATATTTTTGGGGCATTTATTTTGGGGATTCTGACACTAGAGAGGTGACAGGGAAACATGGAGAAAGAGAGATGAGGAATGAACCAGGACTTGAACCAGGAACACTAAAGTTCGTGGATCAGTGCCTTAACCTCATATTTGTTTAAAACTTGATGTAAAGTTTCATTGTGCAACCATGTGTGTGTACCTTGATACCTTTATAACTCTGGTCTTGATTTATTGTTTGTATCTGAGCTAACCTACACTCTTTCTTATGACAAAGTGCCTCATGAATATATTTTAATCTTCTTCTACTTCTTATTAATAATAATATTTTAAGGCAATGTTTGCTTATTCACGAATGACAATGAGACACTGTTCAATATTTTGGAAGTTCCGTTATCGCGGGTTTCATACTGCCCCCTGAGTCTGAACAGTGACATTACATTTCTATAACGCGACTATTAAACGTTCCCATGTTTGTTTACTGATGTGTTTATGATGTACCAACACTGGTTCCTTTGTGTCCTGGTTTTGGGGAAAGATGTAAACGCTCGGGGTGACAGTCTGGCTGTGTTGAGGGCCAGTGTTTTGGCAGGGTGAGGAGCGTTGTGTGTGTGTGTGTGTGTGTGTGTGTGTGTGTGTGTGGTGGGTTTGGTGGCAGACAAGCTGACAGAAGATGAGTTGAATTTGTGGAATGTCTTGCAGCTCCATATAAAGCAGGTGGGGGACAGAGAGGAGACGAAAGTGTGGTGAGAAATGAAATGGACGGGCAGGAACAGAGGACGGTGATGAAACGGGGACAGTCGGGGGCAATGCCCTCGACCAGCAGGAAAAGTTAGAGTGGCGCCTGCAGAGGTGAATCTGTCCGCCATGCTGGTGCCTGTCTTTGTTTGGCCAGAAGATTCCTACTGATAGCCTCAGTGGCTGCTAGGAGGCACGCATGCTCAGTAAACACATGCCAACACACACATGCTTGGGAAAACCCAAATCTATAACCTGGTTCCATATTTTTAACTGTGTACTTGTCTTTCACACACACAGCAAACCTGGACAAAACAACAACAATCACTTTTTGTCCTAGTAGAGTCAACTGGCGTCATATTCCGATTTCTCGTGAGCTGAGTCATGCCTAGTGAAACATGGCAAACAAAATGACACGTGTTCATCATGAGTGGAAATGACATGCTATTTCAAATCGTCAGGCCAGAGCCCCTTTCTGTCCCACAGTCATACAGAAACACACACAGACACACAAACAAATGCATTCAAAGTAAAGATAATGTGATGCTCTCCCTTCACATTAGAAAGTATGGGCAGAATCCAACAGATGTGGAGCCATTCGTGGTTGTATTTGTTGACACTGATGTTGTGGTCACCCAAAGCAAGCATGCAGGCCAGCAGGGTTATCAGTGAACGAGACAGACTGACGCAGGGGTCCCGCAACATGTTGTTTCACTAATTGAGTCAGCACAGGCAATTTGGAAAGACTTTGAAAGTATAATGAGAATTCAAATGGCCCCTGATATTATCAGCGTGCAAAGCCCACCGTTTATCAGTTCATACCTTTATTTTTCCTTTTTGTTATTTCATTTCCACCATTATTGATTTGTGTGTTTGTTCACAGCCTGATGTTTCAGTGGAATAGTGTTCTTACACCAACAGGCTAATTAATCTTTAAGTGTTTAACACCGCTTCAGTGATAAGGGGAAAATTTATTCTTACAGTTTTAGAGTCAGTATGTCATTGTCATTCAATTCACACTGTTTTAATTTCACACAGTGTAAAAAATTGATGAACCTATTAACAATTATATCTATCAACAGTAGATGTTCCAGGATGTGCCAGGAAATTAGTAATGATGTTTCAATGAAACAAAAGCAGCTGTCCTTTGTCATGCTGTATTTTATTTATGTTCATTCTTCATTATGTAAAAATGATGTGTTGAAATAAACATATTGATTTATATTTAACTGTTAAAAAAATATAGATTGTATCATGGACATAAAGTCGTGATATACAATACATATGTTTTCTTGCAGGGTAAAACAATAGGAGCGATGCAACTCTTTGCGGTCCAGACATCACAAACCTCATCACATTACATTATATTCATCTTTAACTACTTCATTTAAAACACCTTCACTCTCAAATAGAGGTTTTTAATCCTGGCTACTATTCCGCTTCTCTCAAAGGGATTTAATTTGGTTCAACTGCAGGTTCCTGTGTATTATGCAAAAACTGAATGTGTTGAAAATGAGGGGCTAATTATTCCATTTGAGAGGTTGTAATTACATCCTTTAGACTGAGCAATGGATATTCCAAAGTGGCTCCCTCTCCTTAGTGAAGGATTTCCTGGGTCGAAACAAGTGCTGCTCAGTCAGCCGTGCAATAGATTGACCCATGCTGTCTTGGCCTTTGCTGTGGAAATCTCCAAAGCTCTTTCCAGTTTTTTACAAGGAAAAGTCACATTTTTAGATGAATCTCTATGAATATCAAAGTATTAGGTGCTGCCTCACTACAGAATACATATTGCCCTCATATATTGTAAAAATGATGGCCTCTCTACTACCAGCAGCAGCTTGTTCATGTGTGGAATTATGTGTTCTGTCTGCGGAAAGTAATTTAATTTAAAAGTTCATAGTTGATTTGATATTGCTGAACAGACAGCAGGGCCCACAATCAAAAATAGATCACAATGCTGCAACACTGGTGGAAATTCTCTGCAGAGGAGAAATGAGGAGGTCAAAACTTCCCCAGAGGAGTTAGGCAACTGCTGCCAGGAATGGGCCGAGCTTCCCAGAGTGATGAGGCAACACTGAGCCCAAGTGTGTATAAATACCAGAACTCTCTGCATACTCAACCATCAGACAGCGGAAGGAGCTGACAAGGGTCGCCAGAAGATCTGCAGAAATACACTTGCCCAGACAATCACCATCCATCACTGGAGCTGAAGAATAAATTGAAGATATTGTGGAGCTCTTCGGTGGCCTGACACCCATGAGAGAGAAGACCTATCAACTAGATCAATCTAATCTTCAAAGGATCTAATAACTAAAGCCTTTAACCCCTCCTAAAATGAAGGCATTCAGCATTGCAGTTGCAGTGACACTCGTGCTCGCTTTTATTTGCATTCTGGAGAGCTCTGCCGTCCCATTCACCGGGGTAAGAATTTGACTTAAACTCACTTAATTTGCTTATTAGCTATAAATGTTTTGTCAGGATGCTAAGATGTGGCTCCTAAATGTGCATAATTCATTAACAGGTGCAAGAGCTGGAGGAGGCAGGGAGCAATGACACTCCAGTTGCGGCACATCAAGAAATGTCAATGGAATCGTGGATGGTATGTTCAATTGACTGAATGAATTAAGCCAATTACCATGAGCAAATTAACATTTAAGTGAATGTGTTTTCCCAATGGAGTGCCCCGGTGCTCTCTCCACACGAGGAGAGGATGAAATGCTAGAGATGAACACCTCGCTCATGTCTCTTGTCTTTCGCACAGATGCCAAACCACATCAGGCAGAAGCGTCAGAGCCACCTCTCCTTGTGCCGCTACTGCTGCAACTGCTGCAGGGGCAACAAGCACTGCGGCTTCTGCTGCAAGTTCTGAGGATTCCTGATACAACCCACGAAATATTAATTTATTATGCTTTGACCTTTTTCTTGACCCATTTCTCCAATGCACTGCCTGTGCCACACTGTTTTATATCATTTTTACGAGGCATGATTCATAGAAGAGCACTGGAAAATGAACGAAGAGCTATTCTTTGTATTTATTTTGAATGTTTTAAACACTTTCACCCTGTAAGTATTTTTGTAAGCTCAGTGATATGTAAATTTGTTTCTAAAAATAATCCAGATGTGACTGTTTCTTCATCTAAATTAAATCTAACAAGTTATACCAGATATTGGGTGCAGAATAAATAATGAACATCTGAAGCAACTTCAAAGATGTGTTTGTGTTATTAATAAGGAAACATTTTTAACAGCAATAGGTTTTTACTAAATAGGTCTAAACTGAATATGTCATGAACATCTGGTGACATGTTAACTATTGTACTTGTACAGTATGCATGATACATTATAATAAGATATTATGTGACAAAAGGCAAATGATCAACTTTGAATTGTAATTATGGTTGTAGGGTTCTTAAGATATTGTTGGATTTGGACTTGCTGTAGTTACTTGTGCTCAGTGAGGCAGCATCCAAACACTATATTAGTGTTACATCTTCAGATGCTGCACCTGTATTACCACATTCGATTTAAATTCCTCTCATGAAATAGTTGAGACATTACATATCAAGTGTTAAACAATCAATATGCATAACTTTCACATACTATAAACATCAGTTTCTGTTCTCTATCACCATTCAATCGATTGACATTACATTTATGAAGCATTAACACATATTGTCAGTTACTGTACATGGTATAATGGGTTTTTCTTCTCTGGCCAGGGCTCTCTCAGAGATTTTTCATTGCATTGATTTTTTTCCTGGTAAAACAAAATACTCTCTCTTCATTTGATATTTCTGTCCGTCTTGCATCTCAGCATTGAATCACGAGTTATCTTGAATTATCCACAGCAGAAGCAATTTTACAATCAAGGCAGGTGGGGTAAGCTCAACCTGGTAATCATTTACAATGGCCTCTGATTTCAGCACAGTCACACAACATTAATACTGTTGTGAAGCAAAGTAATAGAAATCTAACTACACGTGCACTTCAGTACTTCCTTTCTGATCCGTGAGATCCGTCAGTATCTGTGTGAAGCATGTTGGTGGATAATTCACACATTTAAAAGTACTGGAGTCGACAGATTACCACAGTATCAACAGTGTGCCCTCTGCTTGCTCAACTAAATATTGCAGCTACTACTGGTGATAACACAATGAGCTAACTCAAAGATGTATCCCCTCACTCCTCCAGCTCACTTAATGTGACATCTACCCCAGAACCCTGGCAAATCATTTTAAAGCTAAAGAAAAGAAATACGATTTGGCTTTTTCACCCCCCAAAAAAAACAGGCTTTCCCAATTGAAAATGATTTTATTCATGGACTGTCAGAAGACTGTCGCTCACATAAATGACTCGCATGTTACCTTCCTTTTCAAGATGTTATCATCAGTGAATCAATTTTTTCATTACATATTATAACTAAGAGATGGAGGCAAAAACAATTCTAAGATGTCATGCTGGGGTATCAAGAAACATCAAGTATTGTTGGAGTAGTGAATTTAAAAAGCTCAGACACTCTTGGTGGTCAAAAGGAGAAAATGTGTGTGCATGTGTGTGTTATGACAAAATCAGAATCAGAATCAGAATCAGAAATACTTTATAAATCCCAGAAGGGAAAAACAGCAGCCAGCAACAAAAAATGGAAGGAGCACCAAATACAGAAACTGCTTCCACCAGAAAACTCATGCAGACAATGAAAATTAAGACAAACGTAAGGGATTGAGTTCTCACAAGCCGAGTGACTACACTCCAGGTTTACCTAATTTCAAGTGTCATTTACTGTATGTAATGCTGCAAACACCATTTTGCAATACACATACATGTCCCAAGTGGTGTGTGTGTGTGTGTGTGTGTGTGTGTGTGTGTGTGTGTGTGTGTGTGTGTGTGTGTGTGTGTGTCAGAGGTTAAAAACCAAAAACCAGACACAATGAGTGAAAACACAATGGAGCAGTGGCATAAATAACTACTTACAGGGCTTCAAACAGCCTCCAACACACCATCAAACTTTTATATAATCCACAGAGACATTAACAAAATCAAAAGATTTTCACACTTTTGGTGTTTGGATAACACTTTACTTTACTTTTCATCACATCACATTTTTGTCCTACCAATAATTGGCCTGTCTTCCATTCAGGGATAAATTGAATAATGTGTTTCCTGTTTTGGTGTGATCTCCAGCCTGCAAAGGCAGACTCACGGGTTAGTGGTTACTTTTGTTTAACTTGTTGTGCCATCACCCTGTTTAGTGCAAAATTCAGCCATTCAGTTTATCCACTCACTTTTCCAGGTTTCTCATTTAATGTGTTAACCATATCAACTATCAAAATACAGTAGTAGTAATTTCATGGCACCCTTAGACATTTACTGAAAACCAAATGCCAGTAAATCCTTCTGAAAAATGTAATTTACCAATTTAAATGTTTGAAATAACAAGTTCTATCATACTAAACTGAACCTGTTTTGGTGAATAATGCAGGTTTGAAATGAAAGTGCATGAATTTATACACAAAATGGCATGAAAATGGGTGCGGTGACATACATAAATACAAATTACCATTTATATTAATTTTTTTGAATATATTAGTCTTGTACATTTTCTTAGTAAACCAGACCTTTAAAGCGGTGTAGCGCCACTGCTACCAAGTAATCTTTGTGAAGTGTAGTGCAACACCACAGCAACAGCATCAAACAAGTCGGCAGAATAAACAAACATAATTGGTGATAAACTGTGACCAGCTTGTGCAGTTTGCTAACATTGGAAATAAACTCTGAAACTATTTAATTCAAGCCACAAAGAGCACTGTTTTATTGTGTTCTCCAAAGCAGACTCTCTCTCTCTGTCTCTCTCTCACACACAATTATTCTTACATTACTACATGGACTATCATTCTACACCGACCCAGCGTGGACCACTATTTTTAATCATTTTGAAAAAAACTCAAATGAAATAGAACTTTTTTCATAATGTAAGATGGGTTTTAAATCTTCTTTCAAACATTGCCTCACCACTTGCAACCGTGTTTGATGGCTGCAATGGAAAGGATTTTCAACTCTATTGTTTTTAACTTTTAAACATCTCCCTGTGACACAAATATTTTAAAATAAAAAGAATCACAACCACTTGAATTTGGAATAAATTTTGTAAATCATTAATTACTTTGCTACATGTCCAAATAACATACAATTATGAACTTAGGCATAACAAAATATACTTTATTACAAGCATCTGGGTTTTAATCATATGAAAAGTTTTTTATTTTCTTTATTTTAAAATTATATCCCACCAGTATGCTTATTTCTTTCTTTTTGATTTGGGGTCTTAATATTTTGCTGGTGTGCGATTATATGTCATTATTATGGCCTGTTTGGAGAGAAGGAGCATGCATTTTAAATAAGACTACATTTATCTTGTGAATTACTTCTATGTTTGTATTAACCCATAATAACTTTGAGAAAATACCTGAGAAAAACAGATGCTGGACTACATAAAAGTTATTGTCAAGTAGCTGATAATGTTCAAACAGCACAAATTGTGACAGGCTTGAGGTAGTGCTCTGAAAATCTTAATTGTTGTAATATGATGGTGATGTGATGAGATATTACAAAATTAGCATTTTTATTCTCCCTAGTATCATTAATTTGTATCTTATTCTTTCATTATGCATCTGTGCGGGAGTGTTAATGTCACCATGATATCTACTGCAAGAGGAGACATCTGTCAAACAACCAGTGGACTAAGTTAATTACCTAAATGTCAAGATCCCAATTATTTCCTAATATATTTGCCATTGCTTTGCTGGCTTACAGTATCATAATATCTTTCTATCATGTTTACACACTACACACCTTCATTCAAAAAGCAACAATGCCAACCCTGCTGGTGCCACTTTACCAAAAATGTATAAACACTACAGTAGTTTTGCAGTGGTGAGTGATGCTAGACTCAAGCACACGTTCACAACCATCCAAGTAACAAACAGTATCCCACCCTCTCAAGCTTTGTGTTCAGTCATGGTTGGAATATACTTTGTTGTGTCCCTTGAAAGCTTTTTATACACAATTGTAATGATAGCAAAACTAGATTAATATGTTTGGATTATTGTTTCCTCATAAGAATTATTCAGTTCACTTATTTTTTTTATTCATCCATGCTGGAGTGTGACTATCGCTCCATGCAATCTAAGAGGGAATCGTGTACTAGAAAACAGGGGACCTTTTATTCTGTTATGTGCATCAACAAATAAATTGCATTCCTATATGAGGAGATTGGGGACACAAGTAAATTCTAAAATTGATTGAAATTTTGTTCTTGTGTAAACTGGTTAGGGGAGTTGTTTTTTTGTATAGAACATGTTTAAAGGTCTAGTAAAACTCTGATGATAGATGCATTTTGAGTAATTAATCAAATGAAATGAAAAGTAATGACATTAATCCTGACCCCTTTATTCCTCACATTATCCTGATTGTTCTGACTTTTTATTCCCCTGCCTTTTCTGGTTGCCCTTCATTTTAATACAATGTGACGCCTAAATTTTTTTAGGACATCCACTAAAGTTGAACGTTTATATTGTTTGACAAAAGGATAATTGTAATAAAAAATTGTGTCTAAGAAGATTGGTTCAGTCATTATGTAGCCTGTTAAATAACACCCCTGTAGTCTGAAAGCCTGCCTGGGCCTGCAAGCCATTCACACAATGAAGGAGTGTGAAAAAGTTTGAACTTTAATACTCACGCGCTTGTAGGTCTCATCTTTAATTATTTAAAGCATGACCAACAATGGACCTAAAAAATGTCCCAATGTTTAAGGACGCTGAGGTCCACTGTTGGATAGGTATGGAAGGGCAAACTCTGTAATGGAGTTTCCCAACACTCCGTTGTTAAATGTCAAAAGTAAAAGTAGTGGCTGACTCAGTTCCTCTATGTTCTGTCACCAGACAGTGTGTGTTCTTCTTGAAAACAGTAACTGGGGTCATGGCCCCTGGATAACAGGAACCTGCAGTCAAGGCAGGAAAAGCTACAAGTAATGGACTCTAGCTACAAACAAATTATCTATTTGTAGCAACTCTCCCTTCCTTACATGCTCACTTACTGTGTTTAAGTAGTTTCTTTGCTGTGGAGACCACTGATCTTTGTAAACTTGGACTTCGTTTGCAAATGCTTTGGATAAGACTTACAGAAAAACATATCTTTGTATTTTGCCTACGCACACACACACACACACACACACACACACACATGTATATACAAACACAAAAGAGGAAAATTCCCTAAAATCAGTCAGTTTGAACAATGAATTAATCAAGGCCTAATGATGGGTGATCAATTTATAAATTGCCATGTCTTCTGTGTATTGTCTATGTCTTTGTCACATAAGTGCCATGCACACTCAAGAGTGAGATTGCAGCTGACATCCCTCAAAATTTTTTATAATCCAACAGCAGCCATTTGTAAAGTATGTCCGTCACTCTTATAACATGGTGGATGCATGTGGAAACTTAAAAATTTGTATTATTTGTTTTTCAATCTGTCTGCGAGCTTACGTATAAATTCTGAACAGTTAATTGTTCCCTTTCTTAAATGTATCTGACAAATGGTCATCACTATGGTGTAAAGATACACCATAGTGATGTAAATATACACCATAGTGATGAGCCAGAGGACTTGTTTTCTCAAAAAAGCTACAACTGTTAAGTACATGTTTCAAATTATTAATGAATCACTAGTAAATGCTATCAACTGGCACTAGATTGTTGTTAGATGAAAAGATTTCAGATTATTACGTCAAATAATTGAGAGCCAATTCAGAAAGAAACAACCCGATTATGTTGCCAGACAAACTTGCAGTTTCTAGTTTAAATACACCAAGTAAAGAACATATTTTTTAAATGCCTTTTCACTTAAGTGCATGGTGAAATGAATAAACTATAAACTCAAATGGTAAATTTTTAATTTCAGAGTTACTCAAACCTGGCACTGTACACTCTACAGTTATTTTAAGCCACACCTAGAGTTATTCTAGAAATCAAGTGGCTGCATATTATGGAGTAAGTTCTAATAAATACATTTTTTGGACGACTTAATAAAGCCAGGATCGGGATTTTAATATGTTCGAGATATTCAAATGCTAGAGAGTAGAAGGAGTCATTAAAGAAAATCAACATTGTTGAGGGAAACTACAACTTCAATAAGATTTTTAATGACACAACAAGAATGAATGCCATAGGCATAACAAGCACAATGATCCCTGTTGTCTCATCATTGAAAACGTAGCAGTTCCACTCCAGGCAAGTTAGTTTATTGGATTTTATTCAAATTAAAGTTACCTCATCGAGTGTGATAATATGTGGGGGGAATTTTATGTGTAGGAGGAAGAAGTGGTGAAGAGTCGGCTCTGGGTACACGTTAATGGTCAAAAGGTTCAGAGGCACTTGCAGTAAGATCATCAAACAGGCAGGTCGAATCAATTAAAGCAAACACGACTGGCTCAACCAACAAACAAAGTAAATGACCTAGCAGGAACGTGTGGAAAACTCTCCTTCCCTATATACCGGGGAGATAATGAGCGTAGGAGAAACAGCTGTGCAGGCAGGTGGTCAATCACAAAGGCAGCCAGGTGTCAGGTGAAACTCAGTGAGGGTGTGTAGTGGACAGGTAGGGAAACAGGTGCAACCAGACTGAACGAGGCGAGCCATGTGAAGGCACAGCGTCCATTCATGTTTCGTGTGAACAGAGTCCCTCATGTAAAGCACAACGTGATCTGGTATCCTCCCGCTGAGAGAGAAAAGCTGGGTCCCAATTCAGGGCCTGCCTTAAAAACCTAGCATGTCAAACGGGTCAACATTTCTCCAACCATTTTCTCAAATGGAGGCCTGTAATAGAGACACATTTTTGTCCCCTATGGTTTGTCAGAGTGTGTAGTCCAGTTCAAGTGTCACCGTAAGCCATGGCAGAGTGACAAGACCCTGAAACCAAAAGCTAAATGGAATCAAACCTTCAATACATTTATTATTAACACGCTTCCCCCCCCCCCCTCCCCCCCTACTGTATACTACTATGTCAACATGCCTTCTGTGAAAAGGCCTGTGATCTCATCAGTGTTCTCAGTATGTAGTTTCTGTTTTCAGTCTTTTGTCCCAACGCAATGGATGGAGCACAAGAAATGTGTCCTAGAAATGCAGCTTTCTGTTGCCTGAATTTGGAGGACATACACTACCGTTCAAAAGTTTGGGGTCACATTGAAATGTCCTTATTTTTGAAGGAAAAGCACTGTACTTTTCAATGAAGATGACTTTAAACTAGTCTTAACTTTAAAGAAATA